>JAAMXU010001087.1:0-18352 GCA_019693545.1 Chaetoceros muelleri | reverse complement strand
TTTAATGGTGTCTTTAGAAAATTCGCAGGACTGCTGTTCAGTGAGATATTTGTACTTACAGCCTCCCTGGGAGCATTTTGTTAGTCAATTTGTATGATACGGCATGTCTAAGGAGTTCTACAGTGATTGAAAATAATGAAATATCTATGAGACTTTTGTAGTGTGTTTAAAATATATACTCGTAATATACATTAAGTAATGTGCATCATCTATACTACAGCAGGTTCCTAGCATCCCTAACTGACGAGATATTTCATCATGTACATGAACGATGCCGGGGGGCACGGGAATACGTGGGGGCCAAATCTCCGTGAAATACGGTAGTAGTACCCCGCCGGGTACTACTACTACCGCAGTACCACCCGCCCGGTACTGGTACCATGGTACCGTCAGCGTCATTCAAAAATACTCAAAGAAAAGACGATGAGAGACAATAGACAAAACTGTAGCCACAATAGTTTTAGTCAATAGGAACTCACATTCAATATATACATACGATATATATAAATTCTTCTTTCTCATCATCACTCACTCAAATCACTCACTCAAATCACTCATCCATCATCCATGAAAAGAACCACCGACATGATTTCCTTGAAGACAGTAGGGATTGTATTGCAACTACTAAATTTGTCGCCATATTTGATCAGTGCCTTCCACGGTCACGTATTATCCCCTCCATCATCGATCCATAATAATATATTATTACCAAAACGACAACCTACTGGTACTAGAATAAGATCGTCTTGGTCTCGATTTTCCCTGTCATCATCCAGCACCAATGTGGCGCAACACTCCAGCTCTTTTACTGCTGATACCACTGCTATATATAATACATCTCCTTCTTTGTCTCATTTTGATCCAGAATTGGCTGCAATCATTCACAAGGAGGAGACACGACAAAAGTGCGGCCTGGAATTGATTGCAAGTGAGAATTTTGCAAGTGCCGCCGTCAGGGAAGCCTTGGGAAGTTGTCTGACGAATAAATACAGTGAAGGCAATGGTGAGTGAGTATGTGCGTGCGTACGTGCGTGCGTTCGTGCGTGCGTATGTGTTTAAGACTCTCACCTACTATATTGTTTGTTTGTTTGTTTGTTTGTTTGATGACTTTTGCGTGCTGTTACTTTACGGCAGTTGGAAAAAGATATTATGGTGGCAATCAATACATTGATGAAATCGAGACACTTTGCATTCAACGTGCGTTGGATCTTTACAATCTCTCACCGGATGATTGGGGAGTGAATGTGCAACCCTACTCGGGTTCGCCCGCAAATTTTGCCGTGTATACGGCTCTTTTGCAACCTCATGATCGCATCATGGGTCTTGATTTGCCAAGTGGGGGTCATTTGACGCATGGGTTTCAGACAGCGAAAAGGAAGGTGTCGGCTACAAGTGTTTACTTTGAAAGTATGCCTTATACTGTAAATCCTGAAACAGGCTTGATTGATTATGATGATTTGTACAAGAGAGCCAATATGTTTTTACCCAAAATGATTATTGCTGGGGCGAGCGCTTATCCAAGAGAATGGAATTATAAGCGTATGCGTGAAATTGCAGATTCAGTAGGAGCTTTATTGATGGTGGATATGGCGCATACTTCCGGTCTCATTGCTGGAAAATGTCTCAAGAGTCCATTTGAATATGCAGATGTTGTCACGAGTACTACTCACAAGACTTTGCGGGGTCCAAGGTCGGGAATTATTTTTGGAAGGAAGCAATTCATGGAAAAGATTGATTCAGCTGTTTTTCCGTCATTGCAGGGAGGGCCTCACAATCATCAAATTGCAGCAGTTGCAGTGGCACTCAAGGAGGCAAATTCTTTGGAGTTTCAGGAGTATGCGAAGAATGTGATTGCCAATGCACAAGCACTGTCAGATGGACTTGTCAGACGTGGTCATACAATTGCAACGGGAGGGACTGATAATCATTTGTTGTTGTGGGATGTTCGAGGTCGTGGTTTGAATGGCAACAAGGTAGAAAAGGTGTTGGACATGGTCAGTATTACAACAAACAAAAACAGTCTTCCGGGAGATGTATCAGCAATCAATCCAGGTGGTGTTAGGTTAGGTACTCCGGCCCTTACATCTAGGGGAATGAATGAGAAGGATTTTGATGCCGTTGCAGAATTTTTAGACAGAGGTTACAATATAGCTGTGGAGGCTCAAGACATCGCACAAGATGAGTTGGAAGCAAGGCAGACTTTTGCTGCGGAAGAAGGGGACACAAATGCCATGAAGAAAAGCAAGGTAATGTTGAAAGATTTCATGGGGGTACTGCATAATAATGATGGCATAAGGAACTCCATCCTGACCTTGCAAAAGGAGGTGGAAGAATTTGCTTCTGGTTTTGCAATGCCTGGAGAGGTATAGAATAGATTAGAGTGGGAGAAGATGTTTTAAAATAAATAATAGTGCAATGAATGCAATTTTTATCAAAACTGTCGCGGTGTAGTCATTCGTGATTTTTGTTGAAATACTGCATGAAATAATTTGTTTGATATCTTCGCAACATAATGTAATAATAACTTGAGCATTTACCAATAAAAATCATCGTCATTGTCTTGTCCATCATTCTCTTGGTGCCATTTTTTTTCTTCCCCGCCAACCGCCAATCCCAAGGAGCCGAGGAGGCAAACGTAAACATCCGGATTCTCAATTTCTACAGTACCCTGGTACATACTTTACAGCACGTAGGCTAAGAACTGTCGTCAGCGGTTTGTCCGAAACAGTCACACGGCTCAAAACGAAGAAAAGGGAGAAAGACACGCCAATTCTTAATTAGCGCATATTTT
This sequence comes from Chaetoceros muelleri, assembly GCA_019693545.1. Lineage (NCBI taxonomy): Eukaryota > Bacillariophyta > Thalassiosirophyceae > Chaetocerotales > Chaetocerotaceae > Chaetoceros > Chaetoceros muelleri. Next base: position 15,561 of record JAAMXU010001087.1, on the reverse strand, counting down.
AGTCAACACTCTGTTTTACTGTAGAAATAAAAGACCAAATACTCATCAATCACCATGAGAATTACGTCATTTTCATTCCTTCTTGGTGGAACTACCACATTCATAGCTCTCAATACTATAGCCGACGCATTCAATTTTGCACCCCTTTGCCAGAGTAGGCAACAGAGGGCAACATTGGTCCAGAAATTTTTAGGTCTGGAATCATCCGAGAATGATGAGGTGGAGCGATTGAGGCAAAAGGCCGCAAAAATCCGACAAGAACTTGCTGTTTTGCAGGGAATAAGCGTGGAAGAAGTAGAAGAAGAAGCTCGTCGTGAAAAAGTTTTGAAAATAGCTATTCAAAAGTCCATGGAGGATGCAAAATCTGCGAGAAAGGAAGAATCGAAAAATCATCACAAGACGAATTCAAGCCCAATCATTTATGTTCCGCAATCAATCGAAGAGCAAACACGTCAGGCCTCGTTTGCCATTGAAAGAGCATTTCAAGATGGAATTACTAGGCAAACTGTGCGACTGGCTTTGGTCAAGGAAGGGAATCCGATCACACCAGCAGAAGAAGAAAACGGTTGGCCTGGTGGTGCCAAGCAAATGTATAGAGAGGCAGGTAAACCCTTAACAGAAGCATTGTTGAGAGAAGTTCGAGCAACTGCAACTTCCATACAAACAGAATCAGAAAAGAATAGTGGCAAGCATACCTATCCACCAACCATCAAGGCTCAAGATATTTTGGATTTTGATGGGAGCGCATTAATTACTGCTGAAGCAGCTTCGGGACCCAGTGGTGATGTTCAGGCTATGGTCTTTCCTAATACAGATGTCAAGTATCTTAAAGACATTCAAGAGATTGATGTATCGATGGGTAAAGAAAGACTCTTTTTGCTGGTGAATCCATTCTGGAGGGATGTCGAGTCTTGGGGCTTTAACATACTCGCACCAAATGCTAAATCAAAAGCAAAGGAGACAATCTTCGATTGCGAGGGAGGGGGATTTCAAGAGACATATGTATTTTCAAGGTTTAGTGCGAGAGGCGAAGATTGTGTTGCAATCAAGGCTTATCCCTATGACTGGGAACTTTTTGCTTATTTGGAGGAGTACAGCTATGGCGGACCTATCCAATCTGCCATACGACTTGGAACATCGCGTGAAGAACCAACCTCCAAACTCTTTACAGAATTGTTGAATAGTCGAGAGGAATTTAAAATGAACAAAACAATGCGCCAGTTAAATAGAAAATTTAAATGAATCAAGCATGTAACAAAATATTACAGTCTAAAACTAAAAAGGATAGCCTTTTTCATTGATTTGTTGTCCGTTTCATTTCATTTGATTTGGATGGATGCCGTAAAAATAGAAAACACAAGTGAAAATCATGTTTGCTCTCCAACCAATCAAATATTTACGTTAGCTCCAAATCATTTGTGTATTCCTCCACAAAAACAGTTCTATTCCTTGGATCCGAACCTGTGTATCCAGTGTATCTTCCGAAACACATTCTACAGGGCAGACACATAATCTTTAGAAAAAACGTCGCCACCTTGAGTGATAGTCGACAGCAGGAAGCACACAACCCATCGGGGGATTCAAAGAGTTGATAAGCTGTAAACAGCATCCCACATATTCCTAAAAATGCGAGAATTCCAGCCATTACCTCCGCTGTTCTGTCATTTGCAAGTTCTTTTAATCTCTCTTGTTCATCTTTTACTTTTTCTGACCATGATTCAGTGGTTGGAGCCATAGTCGGACTTTTGGTCGGATTTGGCGTGATTGGCACCGACGGCATGGGGGATTTACGAATTGTCGGAGCCATCGTGGGTGGCGACGATGTCAGCGTCTTTGTGGGCGATATGGTTGGATCAAATGTCAAAGGATTATCACCGGTGGTCCCTTGCACAGAAGGCGCCGGTGAAATATCCCCAACCGGAGGCATGGAAGGAACACTTGTGTTATCGAGATCCTCTGATGGTATTGACGTACCAGTGTTAGTGGCATTGATTCCGCCAAACTGACTGTAAAAGTCCTTTGGTTTAACCAAAATCTGATCCATAAGATCCACGTTATTATTTTTATCATCATCATCGGTTACAGTATCATTATAGTAGTAGTCATCATCCTCGCCGGGCAAAGTATCAGGCTCCTCCTGGCGTCGTATCGATTGAAGGAGACCTTGCACTAACCCGCCACGGTTCGAAGCTAAAGAATTTTGCGAGGTCTTTGATGTTGTAAGAGCAAAAGACGCATCGAGTAGCAGAAATGTAAATATGAAAAGAATGGAACAAAGCTGTATAGTACTTGCACACATCATTAGAAGAGCAGATTTCTCGATATGTCCTCTCAGTACTGTTTTCGTTGGCTTTAGTTGTCAAGGTACTGAGTACTAGAATAGTCAATCATATGCATGTATGTATGGGTTGGATGGATGGATGGATGTATAGATGTAGGTATGGATGGATGGATGTATGGATCAGCAATCAGCGATAATCGATGCCTTTATTTGTCGGTTTTTGTCGGTTGCTTACTCGTTGCTCTTCGCTCGCACTTTCTCCGTGATTATGAAAAACGAAAAACAGTTGAAAAACAATGCGCACAATGCACAATTCTTTATGGCAGCCAACGTTGTGTACATTCTACTACAAATGTGAGGTGTAGAATTTGCAAAATCGAATTTTTAACGCGCAAGCAACGGTATGAGGTCAGACAGACAGACGGAAGAGTAGGAACACAAAAGAGCAGAAAAGAGAGAAGAATGTGTGAGCGACACGCGACATCCGAGTCGTGGCTATCAGATTTTACCGTTTTTCTATGGAAAAGAACATTGTATCCCTGGTACAGTTCTACTCTCTCCACTAGAGAGAGAGAAAGATGTTCAAGTTTTACCAGACTGAGGAAACATCTCTTCTATCCAGAAAGTTGCTAGATAACATTCTCATCCTCAGCATCCAATCAAAGTATAGGCAATATGAATGGATTCTTGCTCCATTTGACGTAGTACAGTATGCTGCTGCTGCGTCCTCATATTTCATTCTTGAGGAGCCGTCGCGAGGAGGAGGAGGAATACTACACCACTAATTCAATCTTGTTCTGCTGATGCTGCCTGCTCTGTCTTCCTGGTGTACTAAATAGTAGCATCACTCAGTCGTCTTCTCTCAGTGTCATTGCTAGAAATTTTGTCATCATCACCACCATTGAAAGGTGTTGGGTGATCAACAAGAACGCAATCTTACTACTAGTAGTACTAGCTACTATTAATCTTTCTTAGTAGTGGTGTTTCTCGCTCTTATTGCTCACTACATCTGGTGCTGGTACTATTACAGAAGAGGTCATCCTGTGCAGCAACGGCAGTGTTCCTCTTGTGATTACAGAGTAGTATAGCTCTTGTGTCGTCCTGCTATTGTTAAATCATATGAGAGCATCATCACAACACCAACAACCAACAATGGTAAGGTAACAATTTGTTGTTGTCGCTGTCGTGGTTACTAACAACATCGCAAAACAGGGCTAGTCAGTAGTAATACGCGAGACATCATCTGCTGCTCCTCGCTCTTGCACGTTTCCACTGCTGCTACGAGTAAAAACGATTATCTCATTATCCCACCGGCACCCCTCATCCCTCATTCTTACTCTTCTTGCCTAATGCATCATGTATTCTTGTACTAACTTTAATCTTGTTTCGACTCGACATCACCATAAAAGAATCTTTCGTTGTCATCATACTCCTCTTCCATGAAGAATAAAAGTGTCAAAAATACAAACATCATCCCTGCAGTTAGTGCTACTCGAGGTGGGGTTGCTGGCCCTCCTGCTGATCATCACGATACTAGTGCTACTACTAGTAGTACTGAAGGCATGATCACTTCCTCCTCCTGCAACAACAACATGATGGAGGGCAATGATCCTCCTAGTGGTCGTTGCAACAATAGTAATGGTGGTAGTGCTGCTACTACTGCCACTGCCGGTGGCGATCCTAACACCAAACAATATTCTTGTTGTCCTCCCAACAACAGTGACAATAGCACCACCACCCTCCTCGGGGGGATAATGATACCGCATGAAAATGACGTATTGTTGGGTAGAGGTGGGAATAACAATAAACATTCTGGAAACAATCAACTACGTGCATTTGCTCGTGACCTGGTCATGCAATATGTAAAAAGTAGTAAGAAGGGAAAGTCTCATCTGTCAAGACTGCTGGTGAAACAAGTACGCGAAATGAACCCTCCAGGAAGATTCCTCAAGCAGCATCGACTAACCAAAGAATGGACTGATGTTGGTGACAAAGTGGCCAGAGAGAAAGCAAGTCAGGTTTTGCGTGATGCCATTGCGTTACTTACGAAGAATGGTACAAACAAAAAGAACAACAAGACGACGAAGAGAATCATCGAGCATACTACAGCTGCAAAGAAATCAAAACACTCCTGCCCAGCAGTTTCTTCCTCCACGACTAGTAGTAATGCAGCAAGAAAGGGTATTTTGACGTCTTCTTGCTTCTATGATGACACCACGAAGGATCATGCCGGCGCAGCAGCAGTAAGCCTACAGCAACAACAACAAGAGAACAGCAATAAGAGGAATGAAATCAATGCGAAACAATCTTTTGAAGAAGACAGAAACAATGCATCGGTGGCCTACCCGCCTCCTCGTACTGCTGCTCGCTGGATGGTCGTGACTTCTACTTGTTCAAAGCATGATCCTCGTCCCACAAGAAGTGGTCCTAGTACCACAGATGCAACAACAGGCTCATCGCCATCCTTACATTATCACTACGCGGCTTCTTCTTGCTGGAACCATGCCGACCCTCTCACAGCACCACATCATTTTGATTTACTTTGCAGTCAGCACAATGAAGATTTGTTTCCTTACCTCCCTACTAGTGCTTCACGGCGAATTGTCACTCCTTCTTCTTGTTCTTCCCTCTCAAAGAACACCCTAATGTTGCCATCATCTCACCAGAAACAAGAACGAAATCCTTGTTTCTCTTTTGATCCTTCAGAAGATCATACTAATACCAGTAGTAAGAATACTAGCAATCATCACGACGATGATGATATTTCGATTCTCATGTACCACCGTCAACAGCAGAATCTCAATAGTAATCAGCACCAACAAGCACGTTTAGATAGCACTTTTCATCATCAAAGTACGGATCTATCTCAATTGGACCATCCGTCAATATTTGATCAATGGGATTCCATCAGTCTCTTCGACATGTGAAACATTGCCTAAGCCAGGAAGTGCCTTTTCCCTCTGTTTGAGTTACTATCTCTTACTAAAATAAGAAAAAATACTACTTACTAAAAACAATATTCAATCAGCATGCATTTACCATGCTGTGAAACCATTAGAGATGACTTTACACTGAATTACTCATTTTCAAAAACAGTTTTCAATCCTCTTCTACATGATTGTACACGAAGATGAATCACCATAAATACGATTCAATTCTTTCAAGTTCATGATTGGCATGACCTTTTTTCGAACGGGATCATACTGTGCCTGTTCCTTGCTCATAATGTCATACAGAGCCTTTAAAAAACCCTTGAACTCCAGCTCCGGCTCAGGTACTCCATCAAACGAACCCTCCCCAAAGAGCAAAAAACAAAAGTCTCTCAATTCCGTGCGTGTAAAAGGACGTTCATCCAACAAATCAAAAAGCCGATGAGGCAAACCCATTTCCCTCATTCTATGCAGACACAGTGTATAATTCAACCAAGGATTGTGCTCAAAGACTTCATTGGCTTCCCCTGTGAAATCATCCAATACCTCAATAGACAATTCGAGTTGTTCATCTAACTTATTGTAAAAGTCCACAATCTTATCTTCATCGGTACACAGTCGAATAACTATCCAAACTGGCAGTCCCTCCATGGACCTTAGAGCGTCTACAAATTCCTGATTTTGTTGGGATCCACAAACACCTCTGTCGTCCGTCGGTAGACCATCCGTCGCCAAAATAATTGCAATTTTCTTCCCCTGGCCATTCAAATCATCCATCCATGCCAATACAGTATCACGAATATCTTTCAAATGTCGAACAAGAGGAGTCACCCCCGACGGTGATGCGTTGGTGATGGTTCGTTTCGCGACCTGTAAATCATTCTCAATGAAATCATGACCTTTGTCCGCAACACTAAATTCTTGTGGGCCCACATGTGCTCCAGGAGCATTCAAAAGACGAAATGTCGTTGGGGCCTCAATCAGAGCTGCCATTTGTGCATGGTAATTGACCGTCTCTTGGATTTCTGCCCATCGTGTGCACTGGACAAGTTTCACGTGCTTACTGTTCTTGGTGGAGACGAGACGATTTCCGTCGTTCTGATTCATGGATCCACTGTTATCGACGACCCATATACGAAGTGGGAAATATTGAGTCGTTTGGGCCAACATATCTATGAGTCCCTGAGTGTATCCTTGAGATTGTAGCTGTTGAATTTGACGCTGGTCGAGATCCCTGATTCGACGACTGAAGGAAGGGTACTGATAGGCACTACTAGTACCACTGGTGTTTGTTGCGTTGCTGGTGCTGCTGTTAGTTGGAGCCATGGAAGGAGCATTCGGTGCAGTTGGTAATGGAACTGCTTTGAGAAATCCTTGCATGGTTGCTTATTTATTTATCTGTTTTTTCTTTTTAATCTGTTTGTTTGTTTGCTTGCTTTTTTATGGATGAAGAATTCAAGAAGACGATGTTACGTTTTGATTCGTGTGTTTGTGCCGATTGATGCAATTCAAACGGTTCCCTCCATCAGCGAGGGGGTTCCAGGTGTTCTTATACGGTAAAATACCGTTAAAAGGGATCGGGTTTCGCTGAAAGCACGAACCATGTTTAGTCGCCTGACTTGCGACTTCAAGAGAGTTTTAGTTCATACGTAGTATTATTTTATCCTTCAATTTCATTACTATTAGATCTAGATAAATCAATCAATCAATCATTATCTCAATGGATTGAAAGTATTGAATTAGATATCAACACACAATAAAATTAGAAAAGACTTCAGGAAAGAAAGTAATCCTGCCAATTAATATTTATCATCCATCCATCAATGCCCTCCTCTAATTTGGAACCCGACATTTCCTTTGTTCCGGTACCAGTGCCGGTACCCATGGCTCCGTCGAGTGCTCCCACAGCCCCCGCCTACGGATCTCCTACATTTAACCCAGCAACGTTAACACTTGACAGTAATCAGTTGAACCAACTTCGTCAACAAGGATATACAGATGGCCTGGCAAGGGCACTCGTCGAGAGCTGCTCTTCTTTCCCCCTGAGAATTTGGATTATTGATAATAGCGGATCCATGAACAGTGTCGATGGGAACATGCTCGTTGCCACAAAATCAGCGTCGGAAGTCAAATCTATATCTTGTACCCGATGGAAGGAAATTCAAGAAACCGTTAAATATCATGCTCAAATGGCTGCTCTTCTCAAGGCACCGACGACCTTTCGTTTCCTCAACCATCCTGGGGTATCGGGACTTGATCAGGAATTCAGTATTGCAGATAAGGGAGAAGCAATGATAGAGGAAGATTTACGTGTAGCCAATAATATAATATCTCATGCATTACCAAATGGTCTAACTCCTCTTTCGGATCATGTTCGGGCTATCAGAGAACAGGTGACAATGTTGGCACCTTCGCTTCGAGAACAGGGGAAGCGCATCGCTGTTATTCTTGCAACGGACGGTTTACCCAGTGATGATAGGGGTGTCAGTGGACCGCAAGAACTTCGTGAATTTACTGCGGAGTTGAGGTCCTTGGAAGGTCTACCCGTTTGGGTTGTGATACGTCTTTGTACAGATGATAGGGAGGTTGTCAATTTTTATAATAATTTGGATGATGAGTTGGAGTTGTCCATGGAGGTACTTGATAACTTCACGGATGAAGCGGAGGAAATATACGAAAAGAATCCTTGGATAAACTATTCATTGCCATTACATCGAATGAGGGAACTTGGGTTTCAACATCGAATTTTTGATTTGCTTGATGAGAGGAGGCTGACAGTCAGTGAACTTCGAGATTATTGCATGCTTGTGTTTGGGGCAGGGAGTTTTGATGGTGTTCCGGAACCAGAGACTGATTTCAAAGGGTTTTTGCGTGCATTGGATAGAATCATGAAGAAAGAAAAGCTGCAATGGCATGCAGTCAAAAAACGAATGAAACCTTTGCTAAGTTTGAAGAAAATGAGTGAGATGTACAGTGACGGAGGTTGCGTTATATCGTAATGTAGAGTGACCATGGATATACTGAATATAGTCAGTATTATATGACATTTTAGTGTATTCATTCATACTGTACTAGGCGGAGATACAATATACCAGGTAATCTAAACTGCAGCATTACTACAGTATTATCTTTCCACACTATTGGATGTTGTTTACGAAGATCGATCTCCTTGATCACTGGTCTTTGTCAAGACATCTGCAGGAGAAACATTATTTCTTGTAAAGAAAGAAATGTTTTTACGAACAACTGTGACAAGGACAAACATACTGGCCATGGCAAACGATACAGATGTGCTATTCCTTCCTGTTATCTTGGCAATGGCATTTACGAATGCTTTGACGCCAGAGAAGGCAGCCGACATTCCTGAACCAATCAGGATCAGCTGGATGGCACGATCAAGTCTCTTTCTACGACGTACACCCGAAAATGTAATACCATCCTTTTGCAGCATGGATATAGTGTTGGGAGCAAATACTTTGGGCAGCATCTTGTGAAAGATTGAATCCAATATCAAAGGCAAAATAAAGGTGAAAAATCCAAGTTTTCCCGGTCGATCGAGCTCGCGAGAGAGTTTCACTAGAGATTTAGATTCCTTTGCACGTTTTTTCGAAAACAACAACACAGCTTCAGGAATAGTCTTGCTCTCATCCATGGAATCCTCAAATATTTTAACATCCTCCAGGGCCGAGTTTGCTCCTAGGCCGAAGTATGGTTTCACAGTGTGAGCACAATCCCCAAGAATAAGCGTTCTTCCCCCCTGATGAAGCCTCGGACCGGCATATCGAAATGATGGCAAAAATGATACAGGCTTCTTTGCTATAGCAGCCACAGTTTCATCATCCAATAACTTACTGAATTGAGGAAGACTTTCATCCAATAGAGCTCTGAATTTGACAGGGTCGGTGTCAGAAGCAGCAAACTCATCACCCTCCTTCACGAGTAAAACTCCACAGTAATTGCCTTTCCTGTCAGCTGGTAATGCGTCGTAATTGATACGACCATTTTTTGTTCGAGCAGAGTAATTCAAATCGGGTCTCCAGTCGCTTGGAATTTTCATAGGGACAGTCTTGTAGACTCTACGATTGTCGTCAACATATCGACGGATTTTGAACGGTTTCTCTGCAAATAACTTTTGCAGAACATTGAGTTGTCCCCACCTGACTCTATCATTCTTTTCCATCTCATTTGCGACTGTTCTTGCAGTACCATCTGCCGCAATGACCAAATTCGAAGTCATCAGAAACGAATCTGTATCCACATCGCACAAATCAGATGATTCGTCAACTTGTTGCTGTTGAGAAGCAGCAGCTGCCACGGAGGCAGGGTTCTGTCTATCTTCGCCACTGCCAGTCTTACACTTTGACACTCTGAGCTTGACAGCAGTATTGCCATTGGCTGCAAAGTCCAATGGCTTGACTTCATATCCATAATTCAACTCAATTCTATCTGAATAGTTGTCCAAAACATGTTTGTGCAATACACCAACGAGTTTGTCCCTTGGCAATACTTGTGTCATCACTGGCCGATCCGTAAAAATTCTTTCCACGCCATCTTCTGCACCACTCTCGGGACTCCAATCCTTTCTCCCTACAACAGCTGTTGCCACAGCCTCCACTTCGTCCCAAACACCATAGTGCTTCAAAGCATTCTGCCCTCTAGACCCTAGGCCAATCAGGTAAAACTTAGCAACGTCGCTCCAGATGGCATCGTCCGTCGGAGAAGGCGGCGAATCTAAACGATCAAAGACGGTAACTTTCTGATCGGGAAATTTACGTGCAAGCATAATGGCCGTCAGGAGACCGGCAGGACCTGCCCCGACAACGAGGGAATCTGTCTTTCTTTCTTCCTCCAAGGATACAGACGACTGTTGAGCCGCAGTGGGATCGGCCACAACGCGAAGTCTCGTCAACGGGTAAGAAGAAACTCTCGTCCTGATTGGGGCAGCATTTAGGCTGATGGTAGAGAATGCATGCGAAGTCAACGGTAGCAATAATAGGATGGAATAAATCATATTGTTAGGGAACCAATCAAGGAAGCATTACAATAATAAAATACGCTCAAATGCTTTTCTCTTCTTCTCTTATTACAGGTTTCAGTATAGACGTACATAATACGTCGTAACAGAAGTGTGTAGGTACTGTAGTACGTCATGCGAACGGGAAGAATGATTTTATTTCTTTCTGGCTATCGGTTTAAAATGCATTCTTTCTTTCAACCACACGTCACGAAGAATATGATGTAAACTCTGCCCTGTTGTACGAGACATCATAATCCAAGTGAAAGGCTCATAGAAGACTTTGATGATTTTGTTAATTTAAATTTTATAGTAGCATTCTCACATAAATTATATTCCAACTAAATATACTACCTACATTTCTTGGTTATCCGGATTGAATATGGAAGCATTGCAACCACAGGATTCAGCACCAACTCGATCATGAAGATAATCTGACACATAGTTACCAATGTCCCATGCATTCACAAAAGCATCTTTGTCATAGAGTTTCCAATTGGCACTCAGATCATCTACAACTTCAGTCATTATATTCATAATCTCATTCTCCCCAGACTCTCTTGCACGAATATAGGACGACTTGACTCTTTCTCCTATTTGTATATGGATTTCTTGAGGCATCCATTCCAAATCCAACCAGCCTGCAACAGATGCCGACAATCTCCCTCCCTCCGCCTCGTGATCTTGTAGATTATCCAATGTCATGACTTCTACGGCATGGATTGCAGAACTTGAGACTCTTAAAAAATTATGACGACTAGGCACAATTGTAAAGGAATGCAACGACCCAAAGAATGAGGTCAATATTATAGCAGTGAAGAAGACGGAATTGATCATTTTTTGTACAAGATAATAAAATTGTATTATTACTGATGATGTATATAAATAAATGCCATCGATGCAAAAAAAAATACGAATATGTTTGTCGTCTGTGTCATGACACGTCACTCTGCAGATCTTGTGCCATCCAAAGGGGGTGAAACGCTAACTAATTAGGACAGACCCCCTATCTCAGTAAGCAGTTTCTCGTAGCCAACCAAATCATTTTTTCTGCAATCTCTCTGTATATTTTTTTGAGCTTTGATCAATAAACTATCAACAAACACTGCTGTACTTCTCCAACAGAGTTTCAAGGTTTCACTACAGTATTGAAATTCATTTGTTTCCCCACCCAGTTCAACAAAAATGGCAAAGAAGAAAGGTGTGTCCAAAAGGGCACAGAAACGTGCAAATGCATCAGCAGTGGAACTTCTTGAACAATCGATCGAAAAGCAAGAAGCGTCCAGGTTTGAGGAAAAAGACGACAGCGAACTTTTCGTAGTGGAAACTATTCCTAATAATACATCCAGTCTCTCTACTTCGAAAAAGAGAAAATCCGAACATAACACATCTGCGCTTATCAATGTAAAGCAGGGTAAAAAGAATCGTATATCTGAAAAAGACGAGCGCCAGATTAAAACCATCATGAAAAAGCATTCCAAGGAAGAATTAGTATCTATGGCCGCTGCCAGTAAACAACGCTTAATCGAAGCAAAAAAGTCCAAGCGAAACCCAGGTACTGCTAAAGCTTCGTTTGATCTTTGGGACAACACTGCTGTAAAAAACGAAAAAAAAGTTACAATGCCCGTGATATCAGGTGCCATGTCAATGGCAGGGACTGCACCCATCCAATTTCAACAAGTTCCCAAGACCTCGCTGAAGAAAAATATGCAGTTGCAAAGTAATCTATCCAAGAAACAATTAAAAGCTCGTAATAATTTTGAGAAAAATGCACCAGTTTCTATCAAGGTTGATCCCGCTCAACCTGGACAGTCCTATCGTCCGGACAAGGAACAACACCAGGATGCCATTGGTGAGGCACTGAGCATCGAAATAAGAAGAAACGAAGCCCTGGAATATAAACGAACGCCTATCGGGAACGGTCAGTTAAGTGAAGAGACAATGGCACTTATTGTAGGAAGCAGTGATGATGAAAGCAGTGACGAGGAAGAATCTGACTTGGAAGATGTCGCCATTGCGCATCAGAAGCGTACGGAGAAGCTAACTCGCACCCAAAGGAATAAGCAGAAACGTGTGAAAGCCGAAAGGGTCGCTTTGGAAGAACGTCGCCGGAAGAAGAAGTTGATGAACCAGTTGGAGCAAGCGAAAAAAGTTGCAAAGGAAATAAAAGAGGAGGAAGCTGTAAAGATTGCAAGGAGACAAGAAATAAATGCGCTCAGGGTTGAAAGAGATTCTCAGCCCGTGGGAGTCAATGTTTTCGAAAAAATATCTGAATTGGATCCAATCAATGCCCCATCCCTTCCGGTCGCTCTTACAGATGAGTTGAAGAGTGGAAGTTTACGCGCAATCAAACCCAAAGGAAGTCTGTTAACCGATCGATTGGAAAGTATGATTAGCAGAAAGATGGCCAATAGAAAATCCAAGGAGAAGAAGAAAGTTGTTCAAGGCAAGAGAAGAAACATTACTCTTGGTGCAAAAGGAGGAGAATTTCTACTAACCTAGACACAAAATTCCACATAGTATTACAGTATACACCGTATTATTCTTGATGTTAGACATTGGGTTTATCCTTTAGGAAATCAACTACTTCCTCTATCACTGCGTCAGACGTTTCTGGGTCAGCATGAAAGTGGTGACTTCCGGGTAATTTTATATTTTTCTTTGGTCGAAGTATGTTTTCGATGGCATGGCCACTCCAGTCATCTCCTGGCCAACCGTCATTTGCGAGAATTAAACATGTCGGACATTGTACGTCATGGTATATTGCTTGAACTTGTTCCTTGGAAAAATATTGCAAAGATGGCCACGTAAGACGAGAGTCGTGTCTGAAAACTACTTCCCCTTCAAAAGATCTTGCAAGTTCCTTTCCACCAGCCTTTGTGGCATCGTGATGAACGAAATCGTCACGAGGCATTGTAGCTCTGCAGACTATAGCCTCCGAGGCTTCGGTGCTGATCCACTGATTTCCAGGAACCAATTCGGCAGTTTTCTTCCTCGCAGCTACAGCAGCTCCCAAGTTCTTATAAAACTTTTTATGTCCCCGACAAACATTCATACGGCCATCTTCATCTTTGGTGAACAACGCTTTATTTGACTTTATGCGTCGTATGACGGAGGATCTGATGTGCCGTGATATATCATTAGGATTACGAGACAGAGGCCCTGCTCCCTCCAAAAGCACTATTTTTGATACGTGCTCAGGAAATGCCGCGGCATACATTAAAGACACAGCTGCTCCCATGCTATGACCTACTAGTATTACTTCTTTTCCGTTATTCTTGCCGAACGATTCACTCTCGATCCAGTTCAAAGATTCGAGTGTCTCGCCAACATAGTAAGCGTACTCACTCACAAGTTGAGTTGGCCCATCAGGACTCTTGTGAGAACTATGACCATGGCCAGGAAAATCGATTGCCACGATTTCTCTATTCAACATGGCGTTGAGTTTAGGTGCCAGTAAATTGAACGAAGCTGCATTATCGAGCCAGCCATGTAGCAGGAGGACTCGCTCCTTGGAATCATCTGGCCGTGAAGCTGGCCACTTCCTCGCCGCAATTTCAATACCGTCTGTACAAGAGATTATGACATCTGTTGCCTGATTCATAGAAACGCTTGCTAATGCTCTTTTCATGATTTTATTAGCAGTACCAGAAGCCGTCGTCAACATCATGGATACTACCATGTGTATTGCACCAAACATGTTTTACTTCACAAATGCTTCGTAGTTGTTCCGTCGGTTTCATCCCTCATCCCCCAGGGGGCGGAGGGCGGGGGTTGCTGGGGTGTGTGCTGAAGCAAAGACTGCGCCCCTGCGTGTACGGCATCCGTCCCTGCAGGGGCACATCGTACTATGTACTGTAGTAGGGTACCCTGGTACCATATTAATAAAGAACCAAGACAAACCACAACCCCAATGACCAAAATGACAAACAGCAGGTCATAGAGAGGTCATTCGACTATTATTATATTATAATATTATATGATATGTGATCATATGTTTCTTATCTTTCGTCGCCAAAAGAAAAAACAAACGTTCACACGCAAAGTATCATTTTATGCCGAAAACAACTTAAAAGTTCTAGGCTTTAGAGAAATGGCATCCAATCCAATCTTTTCACTACTCTGGCTTATTCTCCTATGGTTCCTGGCATGGCCAATAGCGCTCTTTTGCGGTGTATTGTGGATAGTTTTCATGGTAAGAATGATCGGTCAGTATGAACCTTGAATGCCAAATGTTGTTGTACAATCAGAGGATCAGATGTGACTTTCTCATTGCTTCGCCACCTTTTAGACTCAAAAAGGACACATTTTGTATGTTCCACTTTCCACTGACTGACGATTCGTTTACTAATTTTCTGATTCAAATTCAAAAATGAAAGCCCTTTGAAGCATGCTTCGATTGCTGCAGAGATGTGAACCGATCCTTGGAATCATTTGTCGTGTGGCCGAGGGAGTGCGGCAAGGCCATTCAAACTTGTAGTTCTGCGTGTCCAGCACCGTGAATGAAATATAGTGGTTAGTTTGTCTAATGTTTATTGGGTAGAGAGGTCTTCACGAGGTTTGAACGTTTTTGTTCTCAACCTGAAAGCTTATCTTTTCGTCCAATCTGTAAAGGCTCTTGCATTTTGTTCCTTTGTTGCAAATCCTTGTTTTTGGGTTGCCTGCCGATGCAAGCAAGTTAAGTTTTCCTGGTGGGTTGTTAATTGTTGAATCCGTTCTTTCCACATCTGATTTGGTTCAAAAGTAGTACTCTAGTAGCTAGACATACAAAATGAACGTTATCTCTATTTTCCTCTTTTTCAATGACTTTTATGTTAACCTGAGTATTATTTCTTTCTTTGCTACGACCTCCTTCTCTTGATTTTTTGTACCTTGTTGCGTGTTCTTGTTATTTACTTCTTCTGTGTTGTTGGAAGGAAAACCGAACAAACACAACCTTTTCATGCTGCCACTGTAGTATTACCGTAAGTACTATTCCAATTTACCACAGCATCACACCGCACTGACTACAGTGTGGTACTACTTGGCTGCGAACTTGAGCAATTCCCCTTGTACGCTCTCCAACAAAAGGCAGGTTTTCCAAGAGATGAGAGGGGCGATCGACGAGTTGGTAAACTAGGAGAAGTTGGGAGTTGGGAACGACTGATGATATTATGAGGTAATGTACTCATGGATGGAATTTACGGTGGATAATCCACCGTAGCACATGAACTAGTACATGCCTATGTAGAAAAGCAGTAGAAAGTCAGATACAACACTCTGTAGTATGAACAAATACACATGGAATAAGAAATAATTTTAAAGTGAAAAAATAAAATAAAATAAAAGATACAATC
>JAAMXU010001081.1:0-10220 GCA_019693545.1 Chaetoceros muelleri | reverse complement strand
ATGGGGATTTAGTGGAATGTCTATGGAGAATTTGTTCATCGGATGTTTGTATGCGGAGTATGTGTGTATGTGTGTTGTGCGTTTTTATTTACACGATTTTAAATATATATTATCGGGTACGTGCGTAAAAACGTGTACTGGTCGTAAACGGGAGATGCGATGTAGGAGAAACCTATGCTGTGCTGTTCAGAACTATGAAAGAGAGTTATTCCAAGAAACTGGTGTTTGACCTCCCATTTCAAGCCGAAGAGAGATTGTGTCCAGAGGCCTTGGGAAAGTCAGTTGGTGATGATGGTATTGATGTTGTTGATGTCAAATTGGGTAATGGAAAAACTGGGTGACAACTAATTTTTGCAGTGCGTGAAGTGCTATCAGAATCGTTCAAAAAAGAATCAGTTGGGAGGAGAACTTTCAGGGTGAACTGCCAACAGCAGCAAAATCAGCAGCAGTATTTCCAACAACAGCAACAATATCAGCAGGAGCAGCAGCAGCAGCATTTCCAACAGCAGCAACAGCAGCAGCAGTAGCATCTCCAATAACAACAGCAACAGTATCAGCAGGAACAGCAGCAGCAGCAACAATTCCAACAGCAGCAGATGCCGCAAAATATGTATCCTCCCAGTAACCCTTGCATATGTCCATTTGATGAAATTGGCCTGCTTGGAGACCATAGTATTCACACTGTTGTGAGTTATCAATATTCTTTTGTCAGTATGAGGAGGTAGGGAAAATATGATGAGAAAAAGACATTAGAATGTACATATATGTGGCTATACTATGCGATTTTGTTTCATCTAGATCATAGATATATGTACTGTGTAAAAATAAGAAAATACGGCAAATATGACTTTTATCAAAGCTTTTTTTAACAGTTTGTTTCAAAATTGTGAACTAAGTAGTTTCATTAATTGTGTAATAAATGGTATTTCCCTGAGCCCCCAGGAGTTTATGTACGTGACAGTCTACAAGGTACTGGACAATACTACGGCCCTACTAACACTATTATTTACTGACAGCAGCACAATGTGTACAACTGGCAATCTTTGGTAATATTTTATAATAGAAAGGTAAACAAAAATCAAAATGCCATAATACATAATACTGTACTTGTGAGAGTGTAATAAATTGTGTGAAATGTTGAATGAAGATTTGTTCCATGTTCCTGTTAGGGTTAGGGTTAACCCTAACCCATCTCCCACAAAAATAGAGGAGACCATAATTGTTGAATTTCAAAGTGATTATGTCAAGAAAAATTCACAATAAGGTAATATTAGTTGGTGTTGGATCTAGGAAAAGAAGATTACATTTGATAAAATTTTTATTATAGTATGTTGACAGGACATTGCTGATTGTAGTAACTCTACTGCCAGTACTATGGTGCACAATTACTTATGCTTGTAATGCATAGAAGGAATGACAGTGCATCATTGGCTCAAACCAGCTCAAACCACTGCTTATCAGTGAGGGCCATCTTTATAAGATAGGACAGCAATGTATTCTTTCATACACCCTGCAGTCAGTTTCTAGATCTTTGGATTCATTTTAATAATGTTTCAATTATGTTTTGCAAGCTGATTAATTGCTTTCCAATTTACTAATCAGTTCTTTCTTTTCCTTCAAAAGCTCCTTCAATTGGTTTGATAACCACTCTTTATCCTGTTCTAATTGTTGGACTTTTTCACGGAAAGAATGCTCATTGCTCTTTGACTTGGTCAACATTGAATCTAAATGTAAAGCTTCCTTTTTGTACCAATCCCTTTCTTCTTCCAGCTCTTTCACATATGCATGGTTTTGAATTGCATGCTCTTTTCCTTGAATTTCAGCCTGAAGCTTTGTAAAATCTGTTGTAATCTTTCTTGCATGATTTTTATATGCCACAAGGAATTTATTTTCCTGAGCTTGAAGGAGATTTGAGACATTCTCATCAAGTTGCTTGATGACCTCTCTCAATTTATCATATTCCACTTGAACTAATTTCATATCTTCAGGGCTAATATTTTTAAAGCTTTGACTGTCCTTGTTGGTTGTTGCAAGATCCTTGAGCCCATTTGGTTCAAAGGGTTCAGCATTAAAATTGATTTCAATTTCTGTCATTTTTTCAAGGAGGAGCGGTGCAATAAATTTAATCCGAAAGAAAAGTTATGGAAAAATATGTACGGAACGTTTTTTTCTATTTTATTCCCCCTTTAAGGGGGGAAAGATTTGTCATCAGAGATACTTCAGAGATTAGGTTGGTTGGGGTTGGGGGACGGTTTCAGATTTCAGGATTCATGTCTGATTATCACCTGATATTTCTTATTTCAGGTGAGATGCCCTGGCTGTTATCTTCTGAGTTTTAAGAAGAGAATCGTGCGTACAAGTGTGAAGTACTTGTAGACAGGATAGATTGTTCATTATTCCCTTCTTTTCTATAAATGACGGTGATAAATTGAAATATGGACCCAACTACTGTGGACTTGCACGCGGCGAAGACGGTCAAAAGCGAGAAGATCGATCCAATAACAGAAATCCAAGATGCCATCGATAGTCTGTCCCTATCCCTCTTTGAAGCTCTTCGTGCTCTTCGAAACGCAGTAGCGCCTGAATCTTTTTCCATGGACAATGAGTCCAAGGGAAATTTAGAAGAAGATGCAAATAATTCAGCCAGCCTATTGCAAACTAGGGCGGTTAAGGGTCGCTCTGCTATTGATTACGAAGATATGGATTATGATGATTTTCTCATGGCATATCACGAAGATGATCCTTTTGCGCTCGAGTTAATTAAGATATCTGACGGAAAACCACCAAAGACAAGAGAAGAATATGCAAAGCTGCGTGCAATGAATGAAATGAAAACAGCCATGAGCGTGACCAAATCTGAAGCAGAAAACATTCTTTCAAAAAGTGCCGCCCTTGATGATCTTGTGGCGGCTCTTCCTGGAATGAATAGGACAAAGAAGGAGCAAATGGAGCGGATACAAGAGTTGATAGACGAAAATAATAAGGTTAATGAAGAATTGCAGCTGGCATACAAGGAAGCTGAAAAGAAAAGACAGGAAATTAGATTGGCTTTGAAAAAAGTTACATGTAAGGCTTTGTGTATAGAGCAGGAAGAGTGAAAGTTGTCAATTTGTCGTCGAGAAACATTAAGACCTATTTAGTTTGATGTCTAGAGGCATCTGGGATTCTTGTTAGTCGGAATCTCGGTTCGGAGAGAATCCAAGTTGATGAGAATCCCAGACCAACAACTCCTAACGGCTTACTTTAAATTTTACTTACGAATGGCAGTTTAAGATGTGGAGATATGTTCGATAAAATGACTTCATAACACAGTTTCGTTGCCATTTTTTGCGTGCTCATCATGCTTGGCATTGCTTAGATTGGTACATTTCCTTTCAGACTTAAGCGACGCGCATGAGATATTCAGATCCATGTTATCATCAAAACGATCAGCGACTTCTTTCAAAACTCTATCATCCTCTAAACTCGCAGCAAAGTCGCTGTTTAACGTTGAGGTTGAGTCCTCATCAGATGATTCGTACACTTTTTCCTCCCCGAGTTCTCTATCTTTGGAAAAATGATTCATATCGCCTCGTGGCACAGTTCGTGTCCCAAATAACTTAGCAAGATCGTCGATTTCGTCTGGCAAAAGAATGCAAAGTTGCCGCGATTGTGCTTTTGTTTTAGATGCGGTATGTCCATTTGCATGATACCTCAACGATTGCAAAGTTTCAGATGAGTCACATTCAAGAGACTTATTTCTTGGTGGTCCATTCGCCAAGCGCGCAACAGTTCCTCTTTCGTCCTTAATGCGTTCTGTGGACGTTTTAGATCTTTTTGGATACTTAATCGTTGGTATTGGTCTTATTGGACTTGAAAGATAAGGTGACGCCTTTAATTCCTCCGGAAATGGGGAACGATGACCTTGGGCGTTTGAGCAATCATTGGATTCTGCAATGTTATCAGACACATCAAACAAAGTTTGACGGCCCATGATTGATATGTTAAAGAGATAAGTTTGGAAGCTTGATTATTTTCAAATAAGTTTTGTGACTGAAAATAAAATCTTTTCCACTGGGATCAAAAATGTCAACTCGCAAGAAAAGTCTTTGCAAACATAAACTTAAAAGGGATATTCGGAGAGGAACAATAATTTTAGAGTTGAGATGGTTTGAATCCACCTTAAATGATGAAAATAAAGGTGAATGTAATGAAATCGACTTTGAATGTGATGAATGTCGAAAAGAAGCCCTTGAGAGAGAGGAATCGAAACGGCAATCTTTTTTCAAACAACTTCAAATTTCGCAAGTTGTTATCCCTAAACCGTGCAGTTACGAAGATCTCCAACGAAAGATAGCTGAGGCAGCTCCCAATAGACTGGGTTTGGCCATCATTGAGAGACCAGATGGTTCTCAAGTTTCGCCGCGGGATGAATTTGAAGAGGGAGAGGTCATAATTTTTCGAGAAATACGGCCAGTTTTAGAGATGGAAGACACCAACCAAATGCTATTTGGAAGTCGTAGCGCATCCTGGGAAAAAGACACTTACAGGGTATACTGTAGTTCTTACAGAAAATAACATTTACCATCCATCAAAGTCTACTTTGCATCTTGTCTCGAATTGCTGCACATTTTTTCGCCAAAATATGTTTCAACACCTTTCCTGAGGAATTGCATGGAAGTTCATCGCAGAAAAATATCACGCGTGGATGTTTAAAAGCTGCTAGCTGTTGATTAGCACAAAATTCTCTCAGCTCGCGAAGTGCATTGCGACTTCCAAGACAGGTGCCATTCGACCATTCTTGGAAGTTTCCCACGTTGCTTCTTCGAACGACAATACCTACTGAAACGCATTCTCCAAACTTTTCATCTGGAAGTGCAAAGACAGCACACTGATCCACAGATGGATGTTGAATGACTACACTTTCAACTTCTGGTGAAAATACAGTCTCTCCTCCTGTTCGAATTACATCATTTGATCTTCCACAGAAGAAAAGGCGGCCGCTATTATCCAAGTAACCAATATCATTTAGTATCAACCAATTCTTTCCACCTATGCCATGACTCAAAATGTCTTGCCCTCGTTTCCAATAACCATTCATCACATGTGGACCTTTCGTTCCAATCGCACCTATTGTATGCGGTGGAGCAAGTTTATTCGTTGGCTTATTATTTGCGTCTAAATGAAAAATCTTTAAATCAACGTGATGAGGTGGGAATCCAACATTCGATCCTTGAACATTTCGTTCTTTGAGAACTGAGTTGCATGATGGTATGGTATCATTGTTGCTTCTTTCCGGATCGACAACAGTAAAAAATGTAATGGATGAACCAGCTTCTGTGCATGCAAAAGTTTGTACAATTCGGGCGTTAGGAAAATAAATTTTTGATCTTTCTAACTGGGGCGTGGTGATACTCTGTCCACCGACTAGCATTAATTTGACATTGTCATAAACTTGGGATTTGCCATGATTTTCAACCTCTTCCAAGATTGCATGTAACATAGCTGGGACAATCACCAACGTATTTGTATCGAATGGTACAACATTAGTGGTTTGAGTTTGCATACTTTCTAAAACTGCCCGGGGAGAAAATCCTATTGGGGACTTTTCAGACTTAGGGAAAATCAGCATGCCTCCGGCCATGGCAACGGCAAGTGCTGAGCTGACTCCTCCAACATGAAACAATGGTACTGTCGTCGCAAGCATTCTGGTTGAAGAATCGTATGAGTATGGATGCATCAACTTTGCCATTGCTTGTATGATTAGTGAGAGATGGCTCAGTCTCACTCCTTTGGGTTTTCCAGATGTAGTGCCACTCGTAAAAAGTAACAGTGCATCGTGTTGAGCAGTGTCACTAAACGTACTTAACTCCAATTCCAGTCCATCTAGATGATTTTTTGGTACAGAGACAATGAAATCAATTGGTGGTATTTGTTCATGAATTGATAGATGGTGAATTTTCCTCTGATGCCTATTAATAAAAGCGCATGCGTCTCTTGCTTTCTCTTCCATACCCTGGCCATAAAGAATGATCGTCACATGTCCTCTCTTATCGTGGCCATTGCCTTTCAGATCCTCGTCCACAGCCAAAGCCCTAGCTATTTCGCTTGGAGTCCATCGAACATTCAACATGGCTGTCATTATTTCTGGCTCTTTCCCTGCATTTTCCCCTCTATGTTTAAATTTCCGAAATGGGCAATGATTGTTGGCCGCTGAACCCATCATGGCAAGGAAACATTCAGGGGAATTATGTGACAAGAAAGCCACCGCGATTTCAAGGTCTATACTGCAGCTGTTCTCACATTGTTTTAGAATAAGATCATGGATCCACGATCTGTAGCATTCTGAGAGGTTCCAAGAATCCTTGTAGTTGATGAAGCGTTTCCCAGTAGCGAGAAAAATCCTCGACTCGTCCGGATAGAGCTTCGCTGATCGTTCCAGGATTTGTGATATTCTCATCGAGCCGGTCTCACCAAGTCATAAACCTATCTATCTTACGGAAAAAATTATAAATAGTGTTGTGCATTTAGTGAAGGAAGTAATCGCCACTTGCCAGTTGCCAGACAATCTTTGTTCCAGTTACTGCAGTCAATCAGTGAAAAAACATAAAACAGAGATGTATCTGAAGTGAGCTGTGAACTGCAAACTCCCGTAGGATCACATTGCACAGTGTACATGACAGTACAGTACCCGTAGTAACGCCTATCAACGTAAATACTGTAAGGGACGTGACACCAAGTCTCTCTCCCATTGGATCCCCTAATGGAAATAGGAAATAAATCTGTTATTGTCACATATTTGCCTTTATGCACAATTGAAAATAAAGGAAGACAATATGACTTCATTGAACTCGCCAAATGCCGAATGCTACATGATCTGCAGATATGGGTATTATCGGTTTGCACTAAAGTCCGCTTATGTGTATAGCAAAATGTATCTATTTTGATCTACAACAGTAATTATCTTTTCGAATTAGCTTCGTTTTTCAGAGGCTTTTTTCAGTTTTGCCTGTTTCCTCAACTCTGCCATTTGGAATAATGACAGCACCTTTGGAACACATCCACAATCGCATCCCAATTGAGGACTTAGGTGAGCTGGTAGACCGCTTGGAACAAATGCACTTGTGATTTGAGAGCTATCGTTTTCATCAAATGAATACGCAAATGAAAATTTTGCACCTATGCAGAGATGGTCTGAAGGCCAATATTTACTTGGAAGTAAATGTCCATTATGTTCACTTTCTGAGTTAAGCTTGGCGAAACTTTTAGGGACTGTAAACCGACCAACCTGTCGCAACTTTTCCTTTTCAAAAAATATATAGTCCAGTGCACCAACAAAGTCAGATGTGACATTAGTAAATGGAAGAAGCTCACCATCTCCTACTCCGTCTTTTTCAGTTGCATAAGAACTTTTCAAGTCGAAAGGATTGCGAAGACTTTCTGTTTTAAGCCAACCAAGTACTTCCTCAATGGCACCGGGATGGTACTTTGTACGTGACAGATTTTTCATTCGTTCTATTCTTCCACGGTTTCTTTCTTCCTCGTAGTTTACGTGAGAGAAAAACTCAGGCTGTCCTTCCACTTGTACGCCACCTCTAAGACAAAGCTTCAGTAAATGTGTACATGCATCCTTCACTCTCGATGCTGAACTATTG
The DNA here is from genome assembly GCA_019693545.1 of Chaetoceros muelleri. Classification (NCBI taxonomy): domain Eukaryota; phylum Bacillariophyta; class Thalassiosirophyceae; order Chaetocerotales; family Chaetocerotaceae; genus Chaetoceros; species Chaetoceros muelleri. The sequence goes on along the minus strand of JAAMXU010001081.1, from coordinate 2,586 downwards.
GGGGATGAACTCCACCAGTAGCCCTGTCCACAAGAATTGCATTTGTACACATGATCTAACTCTTCCGTCAAATCGGGAGATCCATACTCTACAAAAATTGCCTTTTGTTCTGCCCAATCAAAGACTTCCACTATTGTCCCGTTACAAACAACGCATCTTGTCAAAAACTTATCAGGGTACAAGGTAACTCCATGCAACAGCAGCAGATGGACAAGAGCGTCCTCTAAGGATGCTGTTGTGGATGGATTCACAAGATAGGTGCCTGACCATTCAAAATTCTTAGTTAGAATCCTCTATGACCACAAACAATACAAACGTAACAACATCAACTCCTTCCACTTACCTGGAGGACAATCCTTTCGAACAAGCAATGTTTTAGATGTTGTAATTAGATTCCTTTTTTCCTTGCGACATCGTTCAAACAAAATCCTGTAATCAAGGATAAACATTGAAATTTTGATGACATTAGTAACCACAATCTCTTCTAGGGTTTTTCACATTTTAATCTCTTCTAGGGTCGTTCACATTTTATAGACACTTACATTTTCCCTTCACCCGTCCGAAGCTTTTCTTCCTCGGTAGTTTCTAGTACTGCATCTTGTCCTAATATTCTCAACCACCTTGAGAACTTGTTCAATGTTACATCAAGCAAGTACCTGGTGGGTTGAATTGCTACAATAGACCGATCGTCCAACAATGGATCATTCACTTGAGAATAAGTACTACTCTGATTGACCAAGGATGAAAGTGTTTCATCTTTGTTCATGGCACATGTATTTCCATCTTCTTTGTCATTATCAAATCCCCCATTATCACTGCCACAGTCAACCACCCCCACCACCGGATCTTGATCCAAATCTTCATTGCAACCATCTATTGTATCGTCAAAAGTATTATGATTCATGGACAATTGTTCCATTTGCAAGGCAAGTTCCTGCTGTTCTTGTATTTCATCGTAAGAAAAGTTCCACGGGGCAACTAAGCGAGCATCCACCATTCCTTTTGTAAAATAATCATACACAACACTATTCGGTTTGGAATTCATATCACCACAAATAAGGACTATAGGACGACGACTCTCATCATCACCTGAATGTGAATCTTTTGTTATAGATTCATTTACAAATTCCTTCACTTTATGAACCAAATAATGAGCTTGACTTAATTTCACATATTCATATCCCGGATGCCAATACAAATGTGCATTTGCTACAACAATATGATTTGCTCTGGATGACATGTTATGTTGCAATTCCACAACCAGTGCTGTATTTCTTCTCCTGTACGATGCAATTATACCCGATATTGGACTATGACTTTTCTTCTTCTTCTTCTTCTTCTTCTTCTTCTTCTTCATGAAATCGTTTGCATTATTTTCCCTATAGGATTGTGTCGAATCCTTCTCCTCCTTCTCTTCTTCCAGTAGAGGACGATTCTCTTCTGCCAAATCATCAAAATTCACAATGTTATACTTGACACATTTCCATCGTTTCTTACAAAAAAACGTAGCACACCCATCACTTCGAACATCGTCCTGTTCATTCTCATTCCCAACCCCCATAAACGTCTGATCACCACCAATATCAACATTGACATTGGACGATTTCATTGGTACACCACCACGAGGTACATAGACAAAGGAATATCCAAGATTCTCCAGTCTCTCAAACACGACATCTTGCAGTGCATCGTCCAATTCTTGCAAACACAATATATCAAAAACCTCTGTAAGTTTTTCCAGAGTATCACATAATAGTTTTCTTCGAAGTGTCTTGTCAAAGACTATATTTGCAGAAGAAGGGGGTAGATTTTTATGTGATCGTGGAGTTAGATAAGCTTCAGCTAGAATGTTAAAGGATGCTATACTGAATGTGACACTGTTGTCTTTGTTCAAGTCTGAAGAATTTGCCGATGCTGCCGCCGTGGTTGTCGTTGTTGTTGTTGTTGCATTTGCTGAATCATGATGGATGGGCTCCTCCATTAGGAGTGTATCCGGCCAAGCAGAATTTGTCGTCATTAAATTATAGTTTAGTTTTGATTGGTCGAGCAATGGAAGAAAGAGAGAATTTGTTTCGAACTTGTTGTATATATTTATTGTAGAACTAGTTCCTGTAACACTCACTCATGCATGACATGACGTGACATGACAGAGCCAGAGTTTATGGTTCATTCATGGAATGGTTCTGGGTTCATGGTTCATGGTCACGGGATGATTGATATGATACACAGTGTGTACCTACATCTCTTACATTTGGGTAACTTATTACCCCCCTACAATGGGGGCCCGGTAACCTTTTGGTACCTAAACGTAGATGATTGATCGTCATGACACCTAACTGACGTACTGTAAAAATTGATGATTCTGATTCATGCAACTTACAGGTAACAGAAGGTTACCACGCATACGTATCACGGTGAAGTTCTGACACCCCCCCCTTCTCCAGAAGTTAATCTTTCGAACAGCTGCTTCGTTATGTAATCATCGATATCATAAAAAAAAACTGTATTCACTGATACTATTATTATTTTTTAATAAAATGAATCAACCCGCCTGCCCCATCTCCGCAATCGAAAATAATTGCATTG
>JAAMXU010001079.1:11951-22016 GCA_019693545.1 Chaetoceros muelleri | reverse complement strand
GTGGTGAACCTGAGAGCCACGTACTGTACTGAAATTATGAGGTAGGTGACCGACCCCCCCCTACCTTTTAGTGTTCTGTGCCAAAAAAAAAACGGTCAGAGGCGACAGATGGATGTTGAAGTACCCTGCAAAGAATTTTCACGAAATTTCACGAAAATTCCTGTAGGTCACACGGTCTGTTTTGTTCAATTGGCGGTCATGGAAGGATGAATTGAAGTACTGTTGTGGTGAACCTGAGAGCCACTCTTGCTACTTCTGGTGTACTACTACTAAACCACTCAGATGTTCACAAAGTTGGTTTACTTTAAAAAGTGAGATTATACCTAAACTAAATCCTACTCGTCTCACTGTATACTCCTAATGTTTTGGAAATCTATTCCACTCTAGAACAATCCTTTGTATTCATTGAATCTGAATCAGCTTGTTCTACTTCAACATACTCAGTTGAGTTGTTGGTTCTAAATCTCTTAGAGACTCCTTCTGTTCTAGATTTGTGACGTTAGTCTCATACCATCGGTTTCCCTACTTGACATGTGAATGTCTTCAGCCAATAGGGTTCACCCTGTCTCTGTCAAAAAACTATCCCTGAGTACTTCCTTTGGTTTCCCACGCAAAGTGGCTGTGACGGAATCACAGTACCGTATATTTCAACGCTGTTCAAAAGACAACATCCTTATTGATGTGCTTATGCAAACTTCATAACTACTGCCTCGCTCAATCGGAAACCATTGTTTGCCCTTTATCAGAAGATGTTATGAATATCAGAATGGATGGTGGATTTCCACTTCCAAGACTCGATAATAATGATGAATGGGCTATGGATGAAGTTGAGGATAGAATTGATGGGCTTATGGATGGAGGATGACATTTTGACAATGTCAATCGCAACACAAGAAATGCCTTTGCTGTGGGTGGTGGTGATCTGCCAAATGTATTAATGTTGAACCCAATAGAAGAGAAAGGATATAGTATAGCTATTCATTTGTATGCTTGTCAAGCATTTTCTGTGCAAATTCAATACTATCTTGAATGGAGGCAATCGTGTCTTTGTAATAATCATCATCCTCATCAGGTTGATAATGTGTAGACCTCTTCTCTTTTCTCCATTCATTCTTTGTCTCTTTTAATTCTTTCTTCAACCTGTTCAGCTCAATGAACCAGTTCTGCTGTGTCATTTCAGACATTGCTGAACCAACAATTGATACATTTCTCACCATTTCCAAAGAGATCTTATTACCTCCATTCTTACTTCTTTTTGATGGTCTTCCAACGTTCCTATTTGGACTATTATCATCTTCCGAACTTTCTCCTCTTGAACCATATGATGTCAAAGCAAGTCTAGATTCAGAAGACACTACATTAGGACCTCTTAGTTGAGTCATCGTGAAATGAATAAGGTCATGGCGGTCCATGACATCCCAGTAGTAGAGAAGATCTACTGGATCATGTTTCAAAAATTAGACCCATCATCTCCTCCCTTTTGTCTTGCTAGTTGAAGGCAAACTCTTCCAAATGCCCTTTCATCTGCTTTTTCCACTTTTTCACCATCTTCATCTAGTTGATTGCTGCCGTTTCCACTCTGGTCATACCTCTTGCAAATTTCATTCAGCTTACCATCCAGCACCTCTTTGCTGTAGATGGAATTTTTAGCAAAAAACTCCTCGTCTTCTGCCGATTCACCCCTCCTTGTAGTGAGGTAAGTCAGGCATAAGACACAAGTATGACGTGAAGGAGACACCATAAGAGAATAAATATGTTAGATGACAAATGCAAGAATTAACAAACCAGAGACTTACCAGTCAATATGTCGGACTTCATCTTCTGGGCAACACCAGAGTGATGATTGTCAACAATCTTTTTTAACTTTGGTGCTGCAGCTTTCCACAATTTGTTAAGTGCTTGTTCAAGGACCTGATTGTTAACCATCCTGTCTCCATACTACGTTCTGTACATGTCAAAGAAGGCATTGACATATGATGGTGTGTTCGTGAGCAAACCAGGCTGCCAGACGACTGAAATTTCCGGTCGGGTAGAATGAACTTGATTCTTCCCACCACAAAGTTTTTAGCCAACTCAGCTATGTTTCCCTTGTCAAGATTGGACAAGGTTTGAGAGGAAGATTTCTCAGTGTAGATACGAAGCATCAATTTGCAAGAAGTCTGTGCCATACTTCCAGTCAGACCAGACACAACAGTGACACCAGTATTCGCTGCAGTTACAACCGGAGTTTGGAGGGAAGAGTTTCTGGCCATTGTAGTTCAAGGTGAAAAACTCCTACCACCAGCATGTTGCTGCAGGTCATATGGCTCCTCAACAAGTCCATCATTTGTGTCGGGATCATCCCTTGGAGGCAATGCAGGCATTGGTTGTGAAGGATGAGGATAGTTTGACGTAGCTGTTGCATCAGGCAGCTACAGGATTCATATGACAAACTTAACGTTAGAACACACAGAGGATGTTGTCCTGCCCGAAGGTAGTTATAGCACTGACTATTTCTAAATTGTAATGTAAAAATGAATAATTTATAAACAACAAAAAAAGCAGCGTGCGCCAGGATTTTGCAACAATGATACGGTACTGTAGAGACATGACAATGTCATAGAGAATATACGAAGAATACAGGATGTAGAGAAGACCCACATAGAGCCAAGATCACATAAACTGTTATGACCATGATCCAGCAGAAATGGGCGCACCCCCAACGTGCATCAGCATCCATCCACATGCGAGAAGGGGGGGGGTTGAGACGACTCTACGTCATGCAAATTCCGTGTCGTTTTAGCCCGTTAAACGGCCTTTATTGTTATTGCCACTAATTTAACTCTTTCTTCGATTCTTCCCAGCATACAATTCACAGAAGATTAACATGCCATCAGGTCAAAAGACAAAACACGTTAATTGGATGAATAGAACAATGCTGAGATATTGCAAATATTGTAATGAAGAGTTCCCTACTGCTTCCAAACTTGCTAAACATTTAAAAATCAGCATATGTAGTAATCAAGTCACTGTAATACAATGTCCATACTGTGACAGAGACGACTTGTCAATCAGGACAGTTTAAATCGACATCTTTCTCACAACAGAAGATGCAGTCACGCTGATGTGGAGGCAACAGACAAGTTGTCCATTTTAGCCCCTGACCCTTACTTTGTAAGTGATCAGGTTCTGAATTCTGGGAAAGGTTGTTTAGACAAAAGTTCACACAGGACACATGTGTCCTATGTCGACGTACTACCTCATTTTTTGAAGGTAACCTGGTTAATATAGCCAATGCTATGAAGATGCAAGCAAGACATCAATTGCATACATCACTCCATCAAGACCCAAATAGCCTAACGTTGTTTGCGACATTGATGGAAGAAGGAGATACTTCCAATATGGGGATTGTTGACAGGCAACTGAAATAAGTGGAAAAGCTGATTTCATTGCAACCTGTGAGCATTGAGATTTTACAGAATGACATTTCTGTAGAATCTGAGCCACCTCTCACTGAACTTCTCCATGTCAATCCAGTTGGTACCTTCACTGCTGGACTGACAGAACAAGGTGATGTCAAGCATGGTCCCAACACTAATTCGACAGAAGAGCTTCAACCCAATCACAGGGACATAGAGTTTGAAATGGATGGCAATCATGATTCAGAGTCACAAGAAAGTCAAAGTACCATTCTTGATAACACAACCGCCTTTGAAGATGTCATGAAAAATGTACGTATTGTCAAGAACTTTCATGGTGGATATCCACAGCTAGACTGCCTTGCAGATCTATACACCATGTTGGACAAACGAGGTGTGGCGAACATTTTGTTTGATGACATTGCGCAATGGGCTTGGCTAAATGGCCCAACTTTTGGAAGAACGCCTCCAATGAAGAGAAATGTTGTCGTAAACAAGGTTTTTTGACATGTACGAGGAGAAAACTACAAGGAATACATTTCTCCTTGCCAGAAGATCCTTAAGTTGTCGACGGGAAGACATGTTGATGTGACATACTTTCCCCTAGAGAACATGTTAAAGGACCTCTGTGCAATTCCACTTTGACGAGGAGAAAACATTTGCTTCTTCTTGATGACATGGAAAATGACAACAATAACCCTTAGGAAGCAAACGATGTTTTAACTGGGGGAGGTTCATACTGGTTCTTGGTGGAAAACAGCTACCGCAACAGAATGTATCGAGAGTCATGACTTTATGTGGCCGTTCATCATGTTCATTGACGGCATGAAAGTTGATAATCATTCTGGAAAATTAAAATTAGAGCCCATTTCATTCACCTTTTCCAGATTTTGTCATTGGGTTTGTAACCAAGACAATGCCTGGAAAACATGGGCGTATATGGGGGAGGTGAAGCAGCCACGTGTTCTTGTCCCACATAAAGAAACTGCTGATCTAACAGCCAAAGACAGAATGCAGGAATATCATGACATTCTGCACTTTCTGATGAAAGACCTTAAAAAAATTCAGCAAGACGGATTTCCTTGGATCTCAGATTTGGGGAAAGGAAGGAAGCACAATGTTGTTCTTAAAGTGCCCTTGCAGTTTGTTATTGGAGACTGCGAGATGACGAACTGGTGGGATGCTTCAAGGGTCACACCATGAACATTAAAGGATTATGTAGAGACTGTGAAATTCCCACAACTCAAAGCGACGATGTTGATTGGTCATGTAACTATTTCGTGGAAGAGATGATGAATAGACTGACACCTGACAAATTACGCCAGTTGTCTTTCCACGCAATAGAAAATGGATTGAATGGTGTGTCTATCGGTGGATGATCGAGAGGCATCCGGGCATTGTTCAACCCGGAAATGCTGCATCTCTTCAAATCTGGACAATGTGAATGGATATTTGACGGATACACATTCACATTGTCTTCCAAAGCAGAGAAGTCCACCATAACGGCTAGCGCATATTTTGTCCTGATGAATTGATGACAATCGGATAGATCATATCCAGAAATCGGTACATTCCGTGACGGAGTGGAAAAGCCACAGGGATTTAATCTTGCGGGTCATGAAAAACATGCGTGAGAAGATACGCAGTATCGACTCTAGGACGAAAGTCCCAACAGGTGATGGTCAGCGACAGCTAACTAATCGAAACAGCCTTGATATAACGCTTAACGGATTTAGGAGAGCTCTGGGTGATGTAGAGTGTTTTTAGCTACGAAGTCCCCCGTGTAAAATACACTTAGCAATAAATCTTTTCACTCGAACATCCAACTGCCAAATCCACCTTTTTAGTTTAGCACACAATCAATAATTATTAAAAATATAGTTTCGATTTGGGAGTTGTTTCTTTTAGTTTAAAATTATCCCTTCGTAATAATTAGCGCCCAATCCCCAAGGTCAATTACAATTCGAGGCAATTGTTGATTTACCTTCCGGATTTTCTCACGCTTCCTCTGCGCTAATTAGTAACGGAGACTCGATAGAGAGAACTGCCAAAAGATGGCAAGAAGATCAGCAGCGGCAAGGGCCGCAGAAGCGGACCCCGAGCCGAATGTCCAAGACCAGGATCCTGCAGAAGCAGTCGATCCGGCAGCAGCCGAAGGAGCACCCGCCGTGGATCAAGACAGGCAAGATGCGAACCACGGAGTACCAGGGTTCGCACTATGTCCCGGGCAGTTGAACCCGGAGAGACCTCTCGACTACACCAAGGCAGGTGACATCAAGCTCTACAAGGCAGCGACTACTCCATTCAACCGAGATCGCCTTTTCGATATTGAAAGCGCTGGGTTGATGCAATTCATGATGGAGGTGAACAACTGAGCAAATGAGCATGGATGGACAGATCCCGGATCATGGACTGTGCATCATCACGGTAACCGAGGGCGCCACTACTGAGAAGTATGACTTGACTTCCCAGTATGGATGCGTTACGATCGACCAAGTGATTGCTAGCGACAGACTAGCCTTGCAACCAGAGATGAGGAAAGCTCAGAACTCGATGATGCTTTATCAGTTGCTGTTGGGATGCCTTTCTACGATTGGTAGGAACAAGGTTATGACTCCCGAGTATCAGCGGAAGGTTGAGGTGAACGGATTCAAGTCGGGAAACGTCTTGTTGAAGATCATCGTGGAGATCGCGAGGCCTCAGACCCCAGCATCGGTCCAAATGTTGAGAAACAACATCACTATGATGAGCGACAAGATGACCGATTTTGGTCAAGACATCGCGAAATTTAATGCCTACGTGATCGAACAGATCCAAGGGCTAGCCGCATTTGGCCAAGTATATGATAACATCGAGTATCACTTGCTTCAAGCGTACGATCTGTGCACCGATCAAGTGTTTCACACATACCTTACAAAGATTAAGGACGAGCACGAAACGGGAGATAAAAGCTATTCATACGACCAGATTATGAAGTTCACTTTGAACAAGTTCAATCTCATGGTGCAGAAGAATGAGTGGAACCCCGGAAAGGGATCCCTCGATGAAAGGCTACTTGCCTTGGAGGCAAAGAAATCTGCGAAAACTCCAAACAAGAACAAAAGAGAGAAAAGTAATGGTCAGAAGACCGAGATCAAGGAAATCGATCCCAGCCATTATGCTCCAAGGGGAGGTAACTGGATCAATATTCCTCCAAAAGGTGGGCCCCACCAGAAAGTGCACATCACCAGGAAAACCAAGAATGGTGAGAAGCGCCTCTACTGGTGCAGTACGAAGAACGGTGGCCAATGCATTCCAGGCGCATGGCGAGCTCACAAGCCCAAAGAATGCAGGTATGAGGAGACCAAATCTCAGAGGGAGAAGTCCTCCAATGGCGGTGGAAAAGGCAAGAAAGGGGATTCCCTCAAAGCCGAAGTGACCATCATCAAAGAGAAGGAAAAGGAGCCCGAAAAGAAATACTACTTTTACGATGGTGAGGTCCAAAGGGAACCAAAATCCGAGTACGAAGCCCACATTAGGGACGGCCTACTCCGCGAACATGAATCCAGCTGGCACAGCGATTATGATTCGGAAAGCTCGCGTGCACTCTCCGTTGGAAGAGACCAGAGAGCTGGCAACAGGAGCAAGTGGGCCAATGATGAGTATGCCAAGGACAAGCTCATCATAGTGGAAGAGGCGAGAATCGATCAGGACGCCGAGCACGACGCCAAAAAGGCGAGAACCGACGCAAAATGACATGCGGCCACCTACAACTGGCACGCAATTGCGATTGGAATGCTCAACCGAGCGAGACAGGAAGGAGTAATCAGTACGATAATGTACTATATAAAGCTTGGCTTTGTGCTCACTTCCGTGTATTTATATATCTTAGTAACTAGTAGTAGTAGAAATGACTCACATTACATTCCTAAGGCAAAAAGAGCCACATGGGGTAATGCGATGATAAATGCCATCTCAAAGGTGGCTTACTACGCTGGAAACAAGGTAATGCAGATAGCCGAATGGGCAATAGAATCAAGCAATGGGAGACCATCACGCGAATGCGCAAGAATCAGCAGGCTGAAGAATTCAGCGATAAGAGCAAAGAGATCGGCAGTGAAAGGACGAATAATAATGTCATTCTTGGCAATGTCCTCGGTTGCGATGCAATCGGCTGCGACGCCACTCTCCGAGAGGGAGGTGCGATTCAATACAGATTTGCATTTGGTGGGCATAGATAATAGATGCTCAAAATGCATATCCCCCGATCCATTAGACTTTGTGGGAAAAGTCGAGAATACAAGCACCTCGATCACCGGATTTGGTGGTTCGACGGTGATAGGAATCAAACGAGGTACACTGCAATGGCACTGGGAAGACGACACTGGTCAAGTCCACCAGTTCAATATTCCGAATTCATATTATGTGCTGAATGCACATCAGCAATTGCTGAGTCCTCAACATGTAGCTCAAGTGATAAAAGCGAATAAAACCACGACGCGTGGCCTGGTATGCGAAAATGATACCGAACGTACCCTGAGATTATTTCATTGGTGCCTTCAGTCAGTATCGTAGAGATATCCACCATAGACTTGTTGAATCTCTGTTCCATCTCTGGATGTTTGCACTGAATAATGTGGTCATGATCCTCATAAAGTCCACAACATGGACATGATTCTGACTCAGAATGTCGCCGTCTCTTGAGATTTTTGCCAACAGGGAGTAGTCTAGCAATTAAATTTTGTCCAAAATGTCTGTGCACTTTTCTTTTGCGTAGAGAGACAATGAAAAAATAAGTTCCAATCAACTAGAGTATACTGTGTGGGATTTATTCCAAGGATTCTGCCCCACCTCTTTGTCATTGTTGGTCGGTAAATGTCTGCCATAAGCCGTGCATCTAGATTTCCACTGATCGTCCTTCCATTAACAACCGGTACCCAGGGTTGCTGCACATTGTTAGTTTGTGTTGTCTTGTCTCATTGGACAGCAGCCAAGTGGTCAACAATGACATTTCCTTGAGATACGCTGTCCAGCTGAGCAAATGTTACTGTATCATCTTGATGTCCTTTTACGTGTTTATACTTCCATGTGATAGGAGCAGATTTGATTGCTTTGCGTAATTGTCTCACTAAATCGTATGATGACCAGCGCGGTGTTGGGAGTTTATACCCAAAAGCTGCACTCAGAGCACCTTTATTGTCACAATAAATCGTACACGTCCCTTGCGTTATTTTATACTGGGAGCACACATCATTAGTAAAGGTAATGGCTGCTAATATTCCAGCAAGCTCCGCCCTGTAAGAACTGCTATCCAGACGGTCCCCTGTCACATGTCCGGAGCCATACAAGAGTGTATCAAAGTCGATATTGGCAAGACTGGTATTATGGTGTGTTGGTTGTGAAATGTATGCAAACGTCATAACATCCTTAGCATAGGACCCATCAGATATGATGATTCCTGTGTGCAGCTGTATATTGTATAGGTAATACCCAATAAGGTGATGATTTCTACCGTTCTGATTCTCATGTTGGGCCGCTAGATTCAAGTTCTGTCTGTTTACTTCACACCGTCCTACCTGCCCCCGGATGAAGGCACTATTATCCCTTTGTTTGATGCTAATTACCTCGCTCTCATCTGGAATTTCGACTGCCAATCCCCCACGCGTATATTGATTGGCTGACGCCCTTGTGAGGCGACCCGAGGATTGTTTTTTAGTCCATTTTTGCCATCTTGCTTGTCCTTTTCTTTCATATACAACTTTTGCTATGGGGTCGAAGCGCCACTTAGCGTATTGGACAGCTTCTTTGTTCCATACGGGCCGTCGAATAGGAGCATCTCGACCTGGTGGTGTAATTGATATTTCAAAGGCTAATCTAAGGCTATGGTTCCATAATTGTTTTTCAGACTTCGTTGGAGTTGGAATGACTGGCCAATGATACCGGAACCTGCTTGGTGATGGATGCTCATGTCCCTGAATACCCCAAAGTAAGTTCTCATCATAATGTGACCCATCGGCAGAGACTAAATCTGACCACGTAACCACCCTGAGATACATTCTTACTTTATTGATAATCGCAAGTGAGTGTCCTGAATATAGTTTTCTCATTCTATCCATAATGAATATGTCATCATGACACCATGATGATAAGCCTTCAAAATCTGACGACAGAGAAATATTATATTTTTTCATGTCATAGAGAGTCTGCGTAATCCAGCAGTTTCTTGTCGTTTAAGATACGCCTGGTAACTTAGCTGGATCGCCAGGTATTCTAGTTCGAGTGCGTATGTTTCCATGGTGACCCGGAGCAACTGGTGGGTCATCGAGGATATATCTGGACCGTGAAGTATAATCAAGTTGAGATGACTTATTAGCTGCTGGATTTCAAATGATAATAACCCAAACCCGCCCAAACCTGGAGGTGCCGTTGCAATTATTGATGGAGTAGTTCTCACAATGCCCATTTTACCTAGAACCGCTTTGTTGAAGACTCTTTGTATAGCGGAACATTGCCTTCCGTCAAATGCAGTTGCCATTAGTGGATAGCAAAGAGTCCTCCCTATAGTTGACTGAACCGCTATCCTTGCCTGAGACCATGTCAGCTTATTCTGATTTGTCTTTTGATCCCATTCTCTTATTATATTGATCAAGTGTTCTTTTTGCCGTGTCTCATCACCAGACGGTGACTG
>JAAMXU010001079.1:0-11856 GCA_019693545.1 Chaetoceros muelleri | reverse complement strand
TAGCCATTTGTGTCATCGTCAGGAGTTCGTCAATATCTTGTAGTAATTGTTCTGAATTAACGTATCCCTGGTGCTCGGAAGTTTGTATGATATCCACATCATCAACAAATGCGAAGGCAGCAATGTGTATGATTATTTCACTTATGGGGCATTGAAGTTTTGTGCCATACCCTTTTTCACGCATTAAGTGTAGCAAGGGACTACTTATACAGGCCCATAGAGCAGGGCCATATCCATTGCCTTGTCCGCATCCATGCGGTTTAGTACTCCATGTTTCACCTCCATAATAGGTAGAGGAATCACCGTATTTTGTACGGACATGATGCCACATATGCAGTATTGTAGAAATCGTAGATTTTGCCACCAGAGAAGGTACACCAAAATTGCGCATTGTCAGGTAAGCTACCATAAGGAGAATGCGATCATAGCAGGATTTTGCGTCATTTGCGATATATATAGCATTTCTCCCGCTTTGACGTACATTGTCTAATACCAGTCTTTTATTTGTGGCATGATCTATAGCAGATTTATTCTTCCGACTTCCAAACTGTTCTGGTGCTAACAAGCTGTACTTTTCTCCATATTCCATCATCTTTTTACCTATGAGCTTGTTGTTGTGATTGAAACGTGCGTCCAATAGCAGTATCAACCGCAATTTCTCCGGTCTCAAATCAGCAATTTTCTTTGGTATCATAGAATCTATTCCCACCCTCCATGTCTTAGGAGAATATCCAACCATTAGTGGTATCAGAGCCAGTCTTGATATTATCTCTGCCGCCTTTGACGTGGGTTCCAAACTCTTAATGTGTGTCACTTGAATTCCTGGTAATGTCATTTTTTCTTCCTTCATCTTCGACCAACTGGCAATGTATTCCTCTGTAGACCACATGAAGTCCATTGGTGTATGTCTCTCTAATGATGTGATATAAGTATACCACATCCGCAATCCTTCATCTACATCTGTTGGTAATTGTAATATTCCGCTAAGTATTTCTTCCCATCTATCAAAGTCTCCTTGCTCCCCTAGTAATGTGGATAAACCTTCACTTCTCAATGGTGTATCGTTCGCTTGAAGGAGTTTTTCTTTGTTCACCCTCATTATTTCATGTTCGATTTGAGACTTATCATATACAATTACCGGTCCATTGTCGCTTTCCATTTGTACACAATCTACACCTCCCCCCTTGTTTTTTCCCTCACAGTACCGAATACGCCTAAAATACTCTTTCGTCATTTCTCTTTGATATAATATATTACAATGATGTTGTATGCCTTTTTTATCAATCTCATCATATTCTGCTGCTATTTGTTCCAGATATAGCCAACACAATTTTGTTGACTCCCCTTTAAAGGAGTTATAAGCTGAAGTTGCCTTTGAGATTGCTTTATCTAAATCGTGAACATTTTGGAATTGCGTTTGTCCTTTGTATTTATACTTTTGTATTAATCTTTTTATTCGTTTTGTTTTGGGACGATTTGGTTTGCCTTTAAGCAGTAATCGTAGTTTTAATTGATGCAGGATTGTTATAGCCCCCATCAGTTGCTTCTGTATCGGAGAGAATGGAATTTTTCCCCTCCTAATTTTTCTACAATTAGAATCTGCATACTTTACGGCTCTCTGCATTCTCCGCTCAATGGTTTCATATTCTTGCTCTTGGTCCTTATCAAATGGTCACCCATCTATGATGCATTGGTATAATGTATGCATTTTTTGGTGAAGCTCATATCTCATGACTTGTTCTTCGAGCAGTTGTTGAAAACTGTTCTTCACAGAGGGTATTTTTGATGTTGTTCTCCGTACCATAGGGGGGCATAAATCATCCCTTGCAATCCCTAAAAGCGAAGCTTCCGTGATTTGAAGTTCGATCCATCTATGATCTCCCGGAGATTTCTCAAATGATGTGTACCGTCCCTTTACCATACAAATTCCTGCTGTAGCAAACACCCCATCAATAGTTTTTGTGCCTCGTATGTGAGTAGCAGGGCCTAACCTGTATCTGTCGATCATTATTTCTCGTAGGCCCAGATTCGTCATGAATGACCTTGTTTTGCCGTTTACATCATTCAGATCATCGTTGAAATCTCTCGCTACGATTACTTCGTGACCCTGATTGATGAAGATCGCAAAACCACAGAGATTCCGGAGATACTTCATTTCCCAGCGTTTTCCTCCGTTTTGCAGTATATGCAGTTTGACGATTATATGTCTCTTGATACCTTGTCGGCCGGTATATAGATATTATTGTTGTATAATGGTCCCGTTTTCCTTTTAATGTAATAGAATTCCATCGCCCTAGATAATGCGTATCCTGCTCAGCAGTACAGGTGTGTGCAGTTGCTCTAGAGTGAGTAACTATCATAGTTCCCCCTGGTTCAAATATAGATTTGCTACCATCTGTCATTAGATAAGATGCCCGCGCAATGGTATTTTTCCACCATTTTCTCAGTATTTCTAATGGTTGGCTCTTTCGTTGCATGTTCTGTATATTTCTGTTATGCTCTGAGATCAGTAGAATATCTGTTTGCCCTCGTATAACTGGTTCCTTGAGTTTATCTAATTTATATTTGTTCTGCCCATCGATTTTGTTAGGGAATGAATTAATATTGCCCACCAGCAAATTCCATGTACTTCTCTCTCCTAAAACTTTGCCCTCTCTTTCCTTTTCCTGATACTTTCCTGTCATGACTAACATTGCTTGTTTGAGCATTACCTGAGCGTTCGACATCTGAATCATTAGTGATTCTTTTCTCTCCTTTACTGTCGCTCTCTCGAGCGCCTCCTCAATTCTCTTGATCTCCTTTTCCCAGCGAATGATCTCCTCGTCAACCGTGACCAAACTCACCGGGACTTCTTCCTTTCCACCTGATTTTACACCAATAATCTTTATTTCTTCGTCATTGTCCGCCATTTGAATATCCATATCGCCTGCTACCTTGGCACCTCCGCCCGCACTCCAGAAAATGCATTCTTCTGTTGCCGTACCTCCACTACCGCTACTCCTTTTTACCTTCGTTGGCTCATCGACTTCGTGATCTGCCATTTGTGTATCCTCAGTCACTTTCAATGATTTCATCCCAGTGTTGACGACTGCTTTATACGCTTTCTCCTTTTCCTTAGCCTTCGCCCCTTTCATCCCTGCTACTAATCCTCCACTTTTCATAATGGTTGCAAGGGAAGAACTAATTGCATTAGGCTTCTTAGTCACCTTGCTTCCTCCTTTCATATCATCGTTGTTTTTGTTTTTAATCGTCATCGGATTGAAGATTATTCCTATAAGTGGTGTGATACCACTAGCTGGAAGTACGTAATGGTCGTGTGCCTATTAGAAAACTTTTTCTGTGTTTTATTATTTTTATTACTTTGCGTGTGCGTACGCCTTACGAATTTCGCGCTACCGAAATTATGGCATGGATATATTATAATGTATGACGGAGTTTCAATTACTTGGAAATCCCAATTACAAACAGAGATAGCACTCAGCAGCACTGAGAGCGAGTATATGGGTCTGTCCTATGCATTGCGGGAGGCAATTCCGATTAGGCAATTCCGATTATGCAATTGCTAAAGGAAATGAAAACGATGGGATTCTCGATATCGGGAGCCAATGCGAAAATGTATTGTTAAGTTTTCAAAGATAATAGTGGAGCATTAGAAATAGCTAAGATTCACAAGTATAGACCAAGAACAAAGCATCTAAATGTTAAATTACATCACTTTCGTGATTATGTGACTCGAGGTGAGATCACGATTAATTCAATCGATACAAAAGATCAATTGGCAGATTACTTGACGAAACCAGTCAATGCTGTGCATATTCTGAGAAAGCTCCAAAAGAAGGTAATGGGATGGTAGTCATTCTATCTGTGCCCGAGAGGGAGTGCGAAGATACTGAATATTGCATGAGGACGAAAGTCCCAAAGGTTGATGGATAGCGATAGCTAATCCATCGAAATGGCCTTAATAGAATAACGAACTCAGGCAGCTCTGGGTGACGTAGAGTGTTTTTAGCTACGAGGACCCCAGTGTAAAATACACCTAGCGATAACAAATTTTCACTCGAACATCCAACTACCTTTTGCTACTTTTAATTATATATAAATAAACTACTTTCGATTGAAGTCCTTTTTTAAAGTTAGGAATCTTTTCTACCCCTTTGTTAGTTAGTGCTCAATCCCTGGATAATACCTAGGATTTTCTCAAACTGGCTGTAACGATGAAGATTGAGGATGAACCTGCCTTCAAATGGTGGGTAAAGCATGCTTTGAAGCAACGATCTTGCATTATATCAAGATTGAAATCTATGGTAATCTGAAAAGGCAAGACTACATTCGGTATCAAGGTTCCTGGCACATGGGCTGAAGCGATTGAGATAGATCACGTGAATGGAAATGCGCATGGCAAGATGCTATTGAAAAGGAAATGAAGAATGCAAAGGTTGCTTTCAAGCTGCTCTCTCAAGGAGAGAGACCTCCTCCTGGACATTCTGAAATCACCTGCCACTTAGTGTTTGATGTCAAACTAGACATGACTAGGAAAGCCAGGTATGTAGCTGGCGGACATTTGACTGACGTGTCGACCAACATGACTTACTCAAGCATACTTTCAAGGGATACCATCCAAATTGTTTTTTTAGTAGCTGCTCTGAATGATTGAGATATCCTTGCTGGAGACATTCAAAATGCTTTTCTATCTGCACCAACTGAGGAGAAGATTTTCTTCTACGCTGGAAATGAATGGGGAGCTGATGCTGGAAGAGTAGTAGTAGTTGTCCGTGCTTAATGGTCTCAAATCTAGCGCTCTTCAATTCTGTAATCACTTGGCTGCAACTCTTGGAAATAAGCTCGGTTTCCAATGTTGTCTTGCTGATCCTCATCTATGGTACAAGGCGTGTATTGATTCGAATGGAAATGAATACTATGCATACATTCTCGTATATGTTGATGATCTATTAATTATAGACAAGGAACCGAAGTGATTCATGACTCAGATACAAGCTGACTTCACTGTCAAGAAGGAGAGTATTGGACCTCCTGAAACGTATTTAGGTGCCAACATCAAGAAGATTGAAGATGGTAACAAATCATTCTGGACCATGAGCTCAAAATTTTATCTGGATAAAGCAATCAAGAATTTAAAGGCTAAATTCAAGGAGAGTGGACTGGAATACAACAAGAAGCTATCAGATCCGAATCACTCCCCAAAACAACCATATTTATTACTGCCTCATATCGACCTGAACTTGACGTTTCTGAGGAATGCACTGACATACAAGTTACTCTGTTTCAAAACTTAATCGGTATTCTACGCTGGGCCATAGAACTTGGAAGAATTGATATTGGTTACGAAGTCTCAGTATAATCAAGATACCTTGTGATGCCTAGAACTGGACACCTTTTACAAGTGAAAAAAAATCCCACTGTTAGGTTGGTAGATTTTGAGAACCCAAGCATGAACATCTATCGTTTCTCCACACATGATTACTTTTATCTATAATTTTATAATTACTTTTTTATGATGTAACAACTGTATCTTTTCACCAAGACCTATTCTGAGTGGTGGTGCATGGGGTGCCCTTGGGGACCCCCCATGCCTAATCAATTGATTCACTCCAAATTAGAGCTCCAATGCAAATACTATGTCTAATGAAATAGTATCTTAAAATATGTTATCACCTCAAGACTTATCACACACTTGGGATTTGCTCATTAAACCTGCATCTTTGGTACTTAGTTTTCACGGTAAGAGTAGTATGTATATTAATAGAAGATCAACTTTTTGAAGAAAACAGGCATTCATTTATAAAGCAGCTTGAAAATTGCATAGCACCATGCACCCTCTGTTGTTAGGAGGGGGTGTATCAGTGAAATAGAAAATGTACCTCTTAATTAACAAGTGGAATTTTCACCATCAAGCAGAGATATGAATTGTGCTGAAAGTTCTGCTTTTCTTTTAATTGCCTTTGTCTCTTCTTCAATTCTAGCTAAAGATTGTTGAAGCTGATAAAGGGAAGACAAACTTGCCTTCAGCTCTATTTCAGTTGAAATCTTAGTTACAGCAGAATCTAAACTATCTCTAGTCACCATTTGTGACAATGCTTTGTCAATATGGGACTTGTCATAAATATTTTCTATTTGTCTTGAAATATATTTGGCAAGAGTTTCATGGGATACAAATAGAGTCTTTGTATTATCTTGAACCAAGGATAAGCCTTCATCATGAATTAATTTGGTATGTTCAAATAATGCTTTTAGTTGTTCAACTTCTCCTGAAATTCCATTCAAATTGTATTCTAATTCCTTCAATTCAACCTTGGTAGTAAACTCTGTTAAGCTGGTTGCTATTTCTTGTAATTGATTATGATAAGATTTTGATGTTATGGTGTACTTTGATATACTTTCTTTAATATCTTGAATGGAAGATTCTGTAATTGTTACAAAGTCTGCATAATTTTGAACAGCTGCAGCTTTTGATGATAATGCTTTATACAATGTCTTGTCAACCTTACTTTGTAATGCATTATGGATTACATCCATTCTTGCGATGATGGAATTTATTGTCTCATGAGTCTTCTGTAATGAATCATTTGATGCCAAATCTCTCCTTAACTCTTTCAAGGCCTTGTCAAGTAAAATATTCTGGGCTTCCATAGATTCCTTTAAGTCTTCTGAATCTACCTTATTGGAAAGGATATTCAAAGTGTTGACAAGAGCTCTTCTATTTGAGATAACCAATTGCCCCACTGTTGTATTTAAGTTACTACTACAGCAATCAACTTTTATTGATTGTTCAACTGAGTCAATTCTTTTCTCAGTATGATCAATTTTTTGGAAGATGTCTAGGATTTTATCATTTATTTTCTTCACATCATACCCTAATTGAATGCAATTCTTGTTCAGTTGACACATTGTCCCTTCATGTTTCTCCATAGTATGCAAAACTCTATGAAGAAGGGCTTCAACTTTCAGATTCGTTGTGCAATGTCCTACATTGTTGTTTTCTACAATAAAGGGAGTAGGTTTTGGTTCTTGATGGAGAAATGCATCCAAGTTGGAGTATTCCATGTTTTAACAATGCTGACTTTTTGTGGTAATTGAGATTTGAGTAGTAGAACATCAAAACCAAATCTTACATTATTTTATCTGCCAGTTATTGATTAATTTTAGAATTTAAAACCAATTTGATATTATCTCTCAAAAAGGTATGGGAACAGACAAATTCTCCCAGGTAGAATCAATTGAAAGACAAAATGCACCAGAACTCTCATTGCCAGTTTTGGAGAGAATAGTCTCTCCTCATAAAAAATCATACACAGGAAGAAAGCAACACAAGAAGTGAGAATCTGATTGAACATTCAATGTCATTTGAAAAACATTTTTACTCAAAACGTTATTTGAAACACTTCATTTGCTACAGCACAGTCAAGTCATATCTATTTTGTTTACATGTCAATCATTGGTTGTGAAATCGTCATTTTTTCCCTCAGGATCATATTGATTTTTCTTCATTTTTCTCGTTCTTCATGCATTCCTTCAACAATGCATCATAGGTGCACATGTTTTGATACAAAGACATCACAATCTAGGTACCCATGTGAAAAGTTTGACTGTGGAAAAGACTTAGTAGATCATGTTCTCCCATTTTGCTCAGAAACAACTTACATGGAAAGAAATAAAGAGTGGAGATGGAAGAACAATCCTGGGGTGAAAAGTTTAATGAACTATTTCTTTGATAAGTTACTTTGTGTTCAGTATGATAATAGTGCATACAAAGGCCTGTTTTATGTAAATGATGAAAGTAGGCTAAACCTTGTTGAAAGTGATAAAAGGAACAATACAGCCTTCAAGAAATTTGAATTTGCTGCTACTTCTCATTCAAAAAAGCAGCATGTCATCAGGGCTATGAATCAAGTTGAAAACTGGAATCATTCAGTGATGACAAATAGTAGTGGTCCTTTCTGCAACAACAGACATGGTATTAAAGTGACAACGATTCAAGATTACACCTGCACTGTGCTGTTTGATGATTTGGAACACAAGTGCAAACATCAGCTAAATATTAGCACATTCACTGATTCCATCTCTGTCTTACAATTTACTTATGGTGATGAAATGAATTCATCCTATTTCAGTGTAGATATTTCAAGAATGACAAGTTCAGATGGAATTGAACTTGATCCCAAGCAGACTGTTACAAGTTGGAAGAGAGAAACATCAGAATGCCATAATGCCCTAAAAAGCATCAAGTATCATATTCAACATGATACATCAACAGGAGAAATTTTTAAAATTCATGCATATATAATTGTTTTGGAAAGTATTTCCAAGTTAGACCAGACAATTATTCCTGCAGCATTCCCAAGTAGCAACGCTGATGAGGATTTGACTAAACAAATAGGTCAAAATTCAACTATTATGTACAGACATGTTCCATCAATGATAAAATTGAGTGGCAATGAACCAAGTCCATCACTGTTCACAGGAATTCATGTTGATTTCTCAACCATTCATAGCATTCCTCCATCACCAAAACTACACAGCATCAATATGACCTTGGATACAATTCCATCCATACTTAGATCACAATCAAAACCTAGTTCAATGACAAATGGAAAAGTTTCAAATTTCTTAAGCACAGATTCATCAAGATCATCAGCAAGTCTTTCTCCAAATTCTTATCTGGAACAGCATTTTATGCTAACATTAGTTTCTATCAATGAACATGTGAAGAAGGATGATAGGTCTCCTGGATATATTTTTGGTGAACCAATCAAATCTGGAAAGAAGAGCAGCAAGGATGGATCAAAAGTAATTGTCTCAAATGATGGTTTTATGATCAATAATTTTGGCTCTGGGAGTGATACAGGATGTCTATCTTCTACCAAAACATTTGTAAGTGGATGAACTTCAATCTTTTATTGTCTACCAATACTGGTGCAATTGTAATATGTTTGATTTGCCATTGCCACTGTAAACTTATGATTTATATTTCATGCCATAATGATGAAGGTTTTAAAATTTGGAGAAGATGTAAATGTGGGATGCACTCTGTCTCTATCAAGAGAAGATCTAAAAGGCCTTTGTACTGATGGTACACATCCCTGGCTGCAGAAATTTATATCTGTTGCCAATACTTCCACTAGAACTGAAATATTTGTACCAATATGGATAATTCAACACATTACCCCCAAAGAAGAAGGAATTCAGAATCATGATAATGTGAAACAAAATTTTAGTCTACATGATGAATATGTAGCTGTGTTTGCCAATGCAGATGAAACAGATGAAAGCCACTGGATACATATAGAAGTACCAAATAGTGATTCTCCTATTTATCAGTTCAAAAGGCCCACCTGGAATAGTGAAGACAACAGTTGCAGTGGTATAATAACTGGAGTCAGATATGACATTCATTGGACATATGTAGGCAGCATTTGGAATCCTCAGGCAAAGATTGTCAGTATAAATGTGAAATTTCAAGATGAGATTATAATGAGGCATGATGTAAGGCATGATGTAAGATTGAATATCACAAGCAATTACACTGAGAAGAAAAATCATTGGTTACAGAGCAGTACAGTGACTTGGACATTTGTAGACAGTAGAATTGAAGTATTTTTTCGCCCAACCACAAAACATTTCTTCCAAGTCCCTAATGATATTTTTTATCCTTTTGGATTTGGAACAATGCTCCCACTTGAATCTGCTTCATCATCTTCATCTGATGGGAAAACCTATTTCTCCAGAAGTCTATATCATTTCACTGCACAATTCCTTCTGTTGACACTTCCTACCTTGATATACATTGTTATTTGAAAATGAAGACTTGCTTTATATTGAATTCTTCCTAGTAATATAAAACCTTGTTGTTTTTGAGGAAAATTGGCATGGGGGGTCTTGTAGAACCGGGGTACCTGGCATGATATTTTGGACACTCTGTGAATATTTACATATTCAAAATCGGATTTTTTAGACACCTCATGTAGAAAACATATGCATCTATACTTGACGTAGCAAATCCATATCGATCTATGTATTACGAGTCTCATAATTTTTTCCATAGTAATTTTTTAGACACCTCACATAGAAAATATATTCATCAATCCGTGATGTAGCAAATCCGTATCGATCTACGTATTGCGAGTCTTATAATTTTTTTCATAATATTTTTTAGACACCTCACGTTGAAAAGATAAACATCCATGCATTACATAGAAAATTGATATCGATCTACATATCACGAGTCTCATAATAGTTTTCACCGGTTTGAAAATATTTTTTTAGTTGCAGTTGTATGTCTCAATATAGCTAAAGTTGTAACATTTTAGCACATCTATTATATCTTTTATGTCCAAATAATCAAAAAAGATTTTATTGTAAACTTTCTCGCAACCCTAAACCTAGTAGAGCTACAGGAGCCGGTATGTTGCCCTGTAAAAGCCCTGTAGAAGTTTGGGACCATTTTGGGACCAAGACCTATTCTGAGTGGTGGTGCATTGGGTGCCCTTTGGGACCCCCCATGCCTAATTATACTCTAATGGAATAAAAATGATAGAATACTAAGAAACATTCATTGAGATGAGAGAGTACTTTAATATTTGTTGACTAATGGTGTTAATGCCAAGCAATTGCATAACTGTCTACTAAGTTTATATCTTGTCTCATCAACACCATAAGTGCTGCTATCGATTGAAAATAACTAGATCTTTCTTTTTTCTACTATATTTGGCTAAAATACAGTTGACCACTGATAGTTTTGGTTCTTCATAATTATTCAATTGTTTGAAAATAGATATTGGCCATATAGCTTTTGACTGAAGTTTGAAATAGAATATATCCCAAACATAGATTTCTTTCATCAATATTACACATTTTGATATGATGTCTCACCTTTCTAGGACAATGCCACTGCTCATCATTATTTTTCATTTCCTCCTCATTTTCTGCATAAGTTGCTCTACACAGTAGTCAGTTGATGTAGTGGTGCTTAACTCTTCATGCCTGTAGCCTCTCTAGGCTTCTTCATAATGAAAGCTCCTGTGATGCCCCTGCATCTCACACTGAGAAGCTTTTCGTGTCTTTTTGTTAGTATCATCACCTCTGTTGTCTCCAGTTGCATGATTGGACACCTTTAATTTTCTTCCTCAAAGATATTTCTATAATGCTATGAAGATGATTTTGTCTTGAATCCTAATGTGAGATTGAGTCATTAGCAGTACCACTGAAAACTTTGGCAGATAGGCTGCCGGTAGTACTATACTCCTTATTAGGCTGGCAGAATCGTGTTCCTGATTTCTCAATATTTGGATGAGTGAACAAGGAGTCTTCATGACACCACTAGATTTCAATAGGTTGTTCTTTTCATTTCCATGTTCATCCTCTCTGTAGATATTCCTATCACAGATACTTATTGGTAGAGAAACAACATCTAAGCTGCTGCTCAAAGTTCCACCTTTATATACTTTGATTTGATTAGGCATGGGGGGCCCAAAGGGCACCCCATGCACCACCACTCAGAATAGGTCTTGGTCCCAACACAGGGCTTTTACAGGGCAACATACTGGCTCCTGTAGCTCTACTAGGTTTAGGGTTGCGAGAAAGTTTACAATAAAATGTTTTTTGATTAATTAGCAGTAATAGAAAAAATTATAATGGTAAAATGGTATATAATTAGCCTTTTTACATAAGATTTGACTAAATTAGCTAATATATAGAAAGGGATAAAATGGCACTTACATATTTGTTGACAACAAAACAAAAAATGGCACTTACATGACTTTTTCATTGGCCAATAAAACCTGTGTATGTGAGGAGAAAATAGCACTTACACAAAGTTTTTCATTGGCCAAAAACAAGAAA
>JAAMXU010001077.1:1822-19430 GCA_019693545.1 Chaetoceros muelleri | reverse complement strand
GCTGCCGCCGCATGGTGGGACATGATGAACTGTTTCCAAGTAGAAGGATGAATAATCATGTTGAATCGGAGAGTATCGTTACTAATTGAATTCTTATTTAGCTGTTATTGCTTGAGAAAAACGCTTGCGCTTTCCTTTATCAATGAAGAAGTGAGGTGAGAGAGATTTGAAATCCGATCGCCGCGCCGCCTCTTTCTTGCTCTAATGTCTTCCGCGAACGATGCCTTGGCGCGCAGGGGTACTACTGACGTCGTCCCCTCCTTTTCCCCCTCACTTCTTCACACCCGCTTAGATGTAATTAACACTACATAATAAGTCAGTATTTCAATATCTCCTGGTGGCCCTCCTAGGAAGTCATGCCTCAGCAGCATGAGTTCCATTGGGCAAGATTACTAGTTGTCCACATCTTGATACAACTGGTGAATTAAAACAGTAGCATGGGGCTCCTGATGTCACTATTGCTCATCATGTTAACAAATCACAGCAAGTTTAGTATGCCATACCTTACTACTGGAAGTCACTTTAAGATGCCAAAGTGTTACCTCTTTTGATTTTCTGATGCCAACATTATGTTGATGCAGTTCTTACTATCCAATAGTCCTTATACTGCATGGATTCTTTACTCTGTAGAGGAGGGCTGGAAGCTTTGGATCTCCAACACAGGCAGTAGGTTATATGCAGGCTTATTGTTATATGCATAACTGCATAACTATCAATTTTGTGATGTCATTATCAATAACAGTTTATTAAACACTAAAGACAGCCAATAATAACTTTGGAATGATAGTTCTACTACTTTTATTCAGTTGGTTCACAAATCACTGCATTAACCACATCAACTCAACCTGCTCAGCAATTTTCTGCACTGTGCTAGTGTTTAGATACATGCACCACTCTTAAATCTTAGTGCTTTAGAGAAGAGAACTTTGAATTTTAGAAGTTAAGTTTCTAATGATCAAAGTATGCACAGCTGACGAGGATTGAATTGTTGTTTCTATCAACTTTCTCCTTCACAACACATTACATTTTTTGTACAGGTACTAGGGAACATTTGACCTCTTGTGACTGAAAAATGCTCTTGTTTCCACAGAGACTTAGTTAGTCTTGATGGATAGAAAAGCAATGATTGGAAAAATAGGATAAATCCCATGTTTATTATTGGACATTGAAGAGATATTTCTCTGGTTAGTCATACATTTTTTTTATCTTTCAGTATCAGCAGCAGCAGGAAGATAACTTGATTAGGAGGACTAAATTCCCTTCTTCATGTGAAAACACTGATTATTCTTTAGATGGGGGCACTTCTTGAATACAGTGAGAGGAGAAAAATAGAATTGGTGGTGCATTAACAAGCCTATTTTGCGCCTTATTTTGGACCTTATTTTGACAGATAGACCTAAATAAAGCTAAATAAGCTCAATAAATACCCCCCAAAACACCCAATTTGTTTTGAGGTATTTATTTACCTTATTTTGACCTTATTTTGTGTAACCTGCTACTACTTATGTTACTACAGTTGCAAGATAAACATAACAAATAATGACACACAGGGAAACAAGAAGAGAAACAACGAAATGACTGGTTTTTAACAACCAATGCACCACTTGCCTAATTAATTACAATTGCATTCATCAAACATCCTATAATGACAATTAACCATTGATTAAAGCCACACGCACACTAAGGAAATTAATAAAATGATGAAGTGGAGTGTAGTCAGCCAAGGTTGTTTCATTTTATTGTCATATGTATGATGACGATTGTGCTATCATCATGAAATGATGACACTGACCACCAGCAGCATGGCCAGTGTGTCTCATCTACTACAACTACTG
Organism: Chaetoceros muelleri; assembly: GCA_019693545.1. Lineage (NCBI taxonomy): Eukaryota > Bacillariophyta > Thalassiosirophyceae > Chaetocerotales > Chaetocerotaceae > Chaetoceros > Chaetoceros muelleri. Next base: position 17,595 of record JAAMXU010001077.1, on the reverse strand, counting down.
TAATTAGAAACATATTATAACAACAATAAACCAGTACTAGTAATTAATTCTACAACACCCCTAAAACAAAAAAGAATGTTATGAGATGTTTTGACTGAAGCATAACAATTGCAACTATTATTTTTACTTCGATTGCTGAAGTGAAGCAGCGGAAAATGGGTTTACTGCTGTAGGGCTGTGTAGGGTGTGTCATGAAAAATAAAGTCACCAAAATAAGGCCGTCATTTTTTTCTGTCAGGGTGCGCCCATTTTGCTTTATTTTGACATGCGGACAGACCAAAATAAGGTAAAATTATAAGTACAAAATAAACTTAATGGAACAGACCTAAGTGTAAATAACAGATGGTACATACGTAATTGCAATTGAAAATAAAACAACACATGATGTGATGCATACTAGACTACTCCTATTTGGTTGTCCAGTGGCATACACTGCTATTTTATATACACTACAATTAAGTCCAGTAGTAAGATGTTTGCCAAATCAGATACTAGGGGCTCCAGAATTGTTTTTTTTAGATGTAGAGGCACCCTCCTTGACATCACTTTACTAAGATTTTGTACTGAGGGGTGGAATTCTATGAATCCATGAAATTGAAAATTAATTGTACTCATAATTTGTGAGCAAACGCAAAAAAATCCCAGAATGTCTCTTCTAAGTGGTTTTGGATTCAGGCTCTAAAGATCTTTCAACGAGAGCAAGCAGAGAATCCAGGGAAATGGGCCAAGAAGGTTGCCTTCAAGGGCTTATATGGCTGGATGAGGTGTTTTATCAAGCATAAAAACATTAAGTCCAGAAAGAGAAAGTGTGGAAGAAAGGAGAGAACTGCTGAGGAATGCGTGGCCGGCTTTGAAAAAATCTTGTCACATGTACAATTTGATGCCCTTCCACCAAGGGAAGAAGATTTAGCACTAGCACAATGCCACCTTTGGGGTGGTAGGTTCCCTCCAGAACATAGGTACAACATGGATAATTGTATTCTGGATTTGTGAGAAAACGCAAAAATCCCAGAAGGTCTCTTCTAAGTGATTTTGGATTCAGACTCTAAAGTGACATAGATGCTCTACGGCAGTAAATTTGTGTAGGTAGTTTTTTCCTATTTAGCGGTTAACCTGCCGGTTAACTCGTCACACGTTTATTGTACATAGTAATCAATAGTAGTATCTTTTTTCACTAGCTACAGTGATCATCTGTTAGACATCACATATCTAATCTTTTTTATTCTACAACACACCTAAAATTATAATTTCCTTTTTAATTGAATTAACTTCAATTATCTTCTTTCTTATACCATTATTTATTCTTTCCCTTTTCCACAACCGAGAGTCGACTGTGGCATAAAGATCTTTCAACGAGAGCAAGCAGAGAATCCAGGGAAATGGGCCAAGGTTGCCTTCAAGGGCTCATATGGCTGGATGAGGTGTTTTATCAAGCATAAAAACATTAAGTCCAGAAAGAGAAAGTGTGGAAAGGAGAGAACTGCTAAGGAATGCGTGGCCGGCTTTGAAAAATTCTTGTCACATGTACAATTTGATGCCCTTCCACCAAGGGAAGAAGATTTAGCACTAGCACAATGCCACCTTTGGAGTAGGTTCCCTCCAGAACACAGGTACAACATGGATCAAGTTTGCAATGCTGCACTTAGTCTTCAATGCGGCCAGTAGTCCAAATGCACATGGTTGGTGTGATTTATTCTGCAAGAAGGGAACTGGAACACATATTCATCATGCAGAAATAGATTGTGGGTGGGATAAGGATATCAAATTGTTCTAGCAACAGAAGGCATGGGTTGACAATGCAGTAATGCATCAATTAACACATCGTTTTGTTGCTCATAAGAAAGAAGTCCATGGGGAGGATGTATGGGTTCTACTTTTCTGTGACAACCTATAAGCCCATTTAGAAAAAGATGTAAAACAATGTTTTGGTGAAGGCGAGGTGTTGCTGTGTTACTTGCCACCTAACATGACAAACTTCGTTCTGCCTATTGATGCATGACTTGGAAGATCTGTGTGTTGTGCTGTGGCAAGGGAACTTGATGATTGGCTTATGGATGCCAATAACATGGTATCCTGGGAAGGGAAAATGACTGCAGCTGAATGCCATATTCCAATTTCAATATTGGTTTAGAATGCTGTTAGATATGACATGGCTGATGACATGGAGAGCATGAGAATTGGATGCTTTGAACGTACAGGAGGATGTCTTATATCATGGCTGGTGCCAAATGATAGGCATGATACAAAGATCAGACCACAAGGGGGTATGCCCAAGAACCTGGAGAGGGACAGGATGAAGAGCAGCAGGTAGCACTAGAAGAGGGAAGGAGGTATCTGGAGGAGGAAGAAACTGAGGAGGGTGAGTCAGTGTTTTTTCATGACATGATCTTTAATATTAAAATGGTTGTAAACTGGGATCTGGTTCGCAAGCGTAAACAAAATCAAGTTGATTTTGACAATACAAGAGAAAATAAACATCATATTGCATACAACTATAAGGTGGGTAAGAAGGTATATGATTAACACTGACATTAAATGCAAATGTCAAGCTCCTTATGAGGATCCTTATGAGATTACTGATGTCTTTATGAATGGAACCATTTGTATTCAAAAAGGCATTACTAGCAATGAATGAGGAGTTAACATTAGGCGTATTACCCCACATTTCGAGTGAGGTTTTCTTTTGTGTTTCTTTCCTCGCTTATTGAAGATTTTTCTTTGATTTTTCCTTCAGAATTCTAAATCTTGTCTACCTTTTTGGACGTGTTCCATCCGGGGGGCGAGTACTGTGTAGCACATACATAGAATTTGGTCTGACGCTAGGAATGACATCATTACTAAGCCATTTAGATAGTGATTTAAAAAAATAGTTTCCATTGGAAGATCGTTGACTAGTAAGGCCGTTAATATACGTATCGGATAAGTAGAATTTATTATCGCCAATATCCAATTGTAAAAAAAAAATAAAAATATGCGTTTCAGATTATGACACGCAACGGATAAATTTATCCAACTTCTAATCAATTCCTCTATCCAAAACGAGAAAAGGGCCCTCTCATCAATTCATGAATCCGAACAGATAACTCATCCGACTCAAATGAGTCTTGTATCACTTCCCAACTCAACAATTAACCTTAAATTTAGTCACGGTGCAACATCTGCAGTAATGTTTCATTGCCATTTCTGACATTGTTCCGGTTCTTCATTTAATAATTATCAACCACCATGTTCAATCAGCGCACCTTCGGAAGTGATTGGATTTTTGCTCCTGAATACTTTGATTTCCTTTATGGTGGTGCATCGCATGAGCAACAACAGGTGATGTTACCAGCAAAAGTACAAAAGGCCCCAACGCAAAATCAATTCACTGTTGAAGACAGGTACAACAGTGTCTTCTACACGACTTACCTTCTTCCCTCTCTACAAGACAACTCTCCCATCCACAAAGTATCTACCGCGATTGGTAAAAAATTCCGGAGGCAATTCAGGATTCCATTTTCCGTGTTCAAAGAAATTTGTTCCAGAATCAGAGGGTATCATAGTATACCCAAACACGGGTATGATGCAAAAGGTTCTGAAACAGTGAAGTTGCCTCTGTTAGTCCTTGGAGCTTTACAAGTTCTGGGAAGTGGATGCACTTTCGATGCGCTGGAAGAATTAACGGCTGTAAGTAGGGATACACACAGAAAGTTCTTTCACAATATATTTTGTACTTGGGGACAATATGCTGCAAAGGATATTATAGCCATGCCCGAAGATGAAGATAGCGCCCGTCATGTTATGGCACTATATGAGAGGCAGGGTCTCCCAGGTTGTGTTGGTTCAGTTGACTGTGTGCATGTATGCTGGGACCAGTGTCCAGCATCCATGCATTCTACTTGTAAAGGAAAAGATAAGTATCCCACTCTTGCGTTTGAAGTTGCATGTTCTCATACAAGGAAGATACTCCATGTATCACAATTTTTTTGGGGAACCTACAATGACAAAACAATATCACGCATTGATCCATTGTTTTGATGTCTACGCAATGATGATGCATACTTGTTGAGAAATCTGAGGTGGACCTCAATCATGGCCGATGATACATTGAAGACTCATTGTGGTGCTTACCTGATTTGCGATGGTGGTTACAATGAGTGGGTTTGTTTGATGCCTCCTTATAAACATCAGTTGCCGGGTACTAGTGGGTTGTTGAAATGGTCAAAGAATGTTGAATCGGTAGGAAAAGACGTAGAATGTGTTTTTGGTATTCTCAAAAACGTTTTTTACTCTTGAAGCATCCAATTAGGTTGCATGACCCAGTTCAGATTCAAAGGGCATTTATCACATGATGTGTTTTGCATAATGTCTTGCTTGAGTACGATATGTACTATGATTGGAATATGGATGAATCAAGAATCGATGTCGAATATGGTATTCTCAAAGAATCTGCGGCATTGAGGGCAGCATCGTCACAGAATCGTAATGCGGTTGCTGGAGTAAGGAGCAACAACCGTGGGGGGGTATCTACATGACAAAGGTGCAGCAATTGCAGAGTACAAAAGTCCGCAATTCCACCTTTGCAGGCAAAAACTGATAGATCACTTCCATGTGTTTTGCTCCCGAGGAAGAAGGGCTCGATCGAATTAACTACTATAATAGTACTAGTAACAAATAACATGAATGTTTTCTTTTTGTTCTTTATTTTAGATTCTTTTTGTATACACTATCAAACATTACTAGTATCGAACATCAATCGATAGAAAAGCATTCACAAAAAAAGAATGCTTTTGACACCGTTCGAATTGTCACAGACAATCGTCACTTCTGAGACGATGATAGACTGCATCACGTCAGTGGAGAGGGATGACGTGAACCGATATTCACTTGTAATTGTACGTTAAGTTTTATTATGCTTTGTTACATTATTTCATTTATTTCTATTAAGTAAACATATAGAATATAAGTAGTAGATGACATGTCATCCACCACTGCTTCTCCGAGAAACATTACCCTTGCCGGCCTAACTATCAATGGCAGACGCGTCTATAACAGACTTGCTGTTTGGCTCATGACTAATGTTGGTTTTTCGATTCAAGAACAAAAGACCATGTCATCACAAGAGCTACATAGCGAAAGCCAATCGGCATTCACTTCTCTTCTCGACACCTGCAATGTTGTTCTTCTCTGCCAGGAACATTTCCGTGCAGACACACCACTTGCGGATGAGGTGAAGGATATAAAGCAGTTAGTAGTTAAAGAGTTCTACACTACACCAGTAGACAATGTAAGAATAAAAAGGTTAATACATATTATTTTATTGTATCAAAAGGGATACTAACCCATGGGGAATTGTTGCCTTGTGTGCATTGTTGTGTTTCTTAAGGTTTGGAGACACAGAAAGAAAAAGAAGGTAAGTGGTGGAAAGAATGATAAAATGTCATTGACCTTACCATTGACTCCTGCCACAAGGCCGCAGCAGCAAAAAAACAAGCAGAAGCTGCAACCATTCAGGCAGTAGTTGCACTTCATCAATCGCAACTGGCTGCACTGCAGAAAGCGCAAGACATGGGTGTGAGTATTGAGGAACTACGTCCTTTTATTCTTAAAACTTTGAACAATGTTTACAGCTGTGGTAAGTCTGTGTTGAAGTCCTTTTCCATTGACACAGATTCGACCGGTGATGATCCCGATGTTATCATTCTTGAAACTCCGCGCCCACTGCCGAAATGAAGAGACCTGCGGTTGACAATTGTGCTAATATGTTATGCACGGCAGGAGAACTTTGTGTTAACATTCTGAGCAAGGTATCAGACATTGATCCTGTTTGTCCCATGTGTGACAAAATTGCTCACGCAATATGTATTGTTGCTGATGATGATAAAGAGGGATGCATGGCATGTTATGTGGATGAAGAACTTTGAGATAATTGGAGATAAAACGAATGAATGAAAATGGGAGGTATGGAATAGGTCCATCTGCCAGAACAGATGGCGGGCCGATGTCATCGGAGGAGGTGCCAGGGTTTTACACCCCTTGTTAAATAAAATAAATAAATATTTTTGGTTAAGACTATGGTGAATTTAGTATTTATTGATGTCAATTTCTCCGTCGATTCTTGGATAATGGGGGCCATCAATTCTACATATCCGATACGTATATTAACGGCCTAAGTAGTTTTTAAATAATATAGCACAAGCTTTTTACTTGTTCGGTATTTTAATCTCCTATATTTTATCAAGTATTTTAAAGCCTTGGCCTTGGTGAGGCACCAACAAGAAATTTACGATTTCGTCATAACTGCCCTTGCCTGAACCCAAAGGGCAATAAATGCCACAGTGCACTCAATTGCCAAATAAATTCCTGGTACATTTATTTTCCAAAGAGATATATTCCTCCCTATTCAGTCTGTTGCAAATTGGGAACTTACTCGAGTTAGACATGGTGAGAACAACACTCATGATCTTCTTCGCGAAAATCAACGTCACCGATTCTTTGATTGGCAACCTGGTATGGAAGCTTTGATCAAAAATATCAACAATAACATGGATCCAAAATATATTGGCTGGTCCCTGCTTTCCCATCACTTGTATTCACACAAATGGAATTGTTACAATTTGTCATCATAATACCTTTCAATGAATCAATATCACGCTAATCAAGCTCTATCATCGCCCAGACTGAGGAGGAGGAGAGTGCTGGATCCGGCTACATACAAGAATCTAAATTCCCCAAAAAGAAATGTTGTTCCAATGTTTTATAGTCTTTCAGGAAAAGTCATTTCTCTCTTGATACATTGTTTGTTGTTCGATATTTATATTTTTCTTAATACTGTTGATTGTCGAATTTTCATAGCAGTATTCGATCTACTTGATCTACTCATTCGATCTTTCTTTCTATGTAAAAGATCATACATTGAATAACTTATTCTTCTAGTCAATGGTAGTTTAATATTACTTATAATTTCAGTTTTAGTTAAACGAAGTTATCGACCTTTTCTTACACTCCAATCTGGGATTTAAGATAACCCCCGTTTAGATATCCAACCACTCAACAGGTGGAAAATTTAAGATAATATTCACCTTGATCTGGCTAATTTCTTTAGATATTGTGTTAAGAGTCTTGCGTCAATCCAAAAATAGGATAATGGGGGTCAATCTGTAGGGGGTACCATGTATGCTCTGTCACCCACTTAAAATAAAAAAGGAGCGCTGTGCAGCTTCATCAACACCAGTGTCTTGGCATGCTTTTATGTACCGTACAAAGTTATCATCATCAGTATTGTACAAGTTTCTCTGCCTGTGTAGAGTACTATGGGTACCCCATGATACATTCAGTAGTAGTGTACACACAGCTAGAGTGTAAAAACAGCAAACATTTTAAGACCTCCTCCCTGCTCCTTATAATACACTAACCAGATCATCAATCAACTCTATCTTATTTCCCGTATCAAGAGGTACAAAACTCACTTAAATTCAGGACAATCCGACTGATATTTCAAAAGTTATTGCATTTTTGGTGAGTAGCTTGCAAACTTCATTGCTGGCAGCAGATACAACTTGAGAGAGTTCTGATGAGCAAACTTGTGGCTGATGCTACAGAAGAGGTGCTGTCTAATGATGACATGAGAGTTGGATGTTTTGAGAGGACTGGGATGAATATGACTAAAGCTCCCAGTGCTGATGATGATTCCAAAATTTGACCACAAGGGTTTACCAAGAATATTGAAATTGATCCAAAGTACCTCGATCCAGCATATAATGAAGCTGCATATGTAAATGAGAACAATGCAGTGGACAACGATGAGATTGAGACAGGATGGACAGCTGAGGACATGGAAATAAACCCGGGAGATGATGACATTGGTGATAATGATGTGGTTGTTGATGATGAATTAGAAGGCATTGATGCCCAGTTGGAAAGCTATGAAGTTGACATGGAAAATGAAATACGTGGTGAAATTCTTACTTAGAATAATACCTCTAGTAGTGCAGAAGAGGAAAAAAGGATTATAAATATTGTATTAAGTCTGCATTCACAGTACTACATATCAAATTAATATTTAAGATATTTTATATACTGAATTTGTAAAATTTTAAGATAATATATCAGTGTTGAATATTGGAGAGTTGTTAAGATATTCTCAGAGTCTACTGTAAAAATGGAGTATCTTAAATCCCAGATTGGAGTGTATTACAGTATTTAATATCCGTTCAAAAGGGTATTGAATCCCCTTGAACCCCCCGCCAGCCCACCCACCCCGCCCGGTACCTACGGTGCCCGTAGATTTCTGCGTACATTCGATCGGCTACGTGCCGTATGTGCTACCGAGTAATCACGGTACTAGTATCTAATTGCGTAGGAGAGAGAAGAGAGATTTCATATCATCATCATTATTATGTACACAGTACATCTCCAATCGCCATCTATCAACTCATACACCGCCGCTTGAAATACTTGTGAAATATGTCGACTCCTACAACCTTCTGGCGACTTGCTGGCATGTCATACACTCAGGTATGTTAAATATTCAATCTTCCGCATGGAAACTGCGTCAATAATGTATTCCGCGTCGAAGTTTCTTGGTATCGATCTGATGTGGTGCTGCTGTGACGGGCGCGGCACGTTCCTTACGTACGGATGAACACCTTGGACTTCTGTTCCAGTGGGAAATGAGCCTCGTGTGATTGTTTCGCTTGCCCTGTCCTACACTCGTTAAAAATTTCAAATGTTCGTACTCACTCGAAACACTTATTTTCTCGAATCTGTTATAGTATGTAACGAGGGCCGCGACTGCATTGCGAAATGGACTTAAGGAACCGGCGAAGACTCAGGCCATGAGGAACGAAGCCCTATCTTACAATTCTGCAACTTGGGCAGGAGGAAAGGCTGGATCGAAGAAGCCCATCCAAGTCCTTTCTGAAGCTGGACTTTGAACTTAGGTGCGCAAGGAAGGATTTTAAAATGTATTAGTTTGAGTAGTGGATAAACTATAAGTTTCAAAAAATATATTTTTCATTTTTTATCGAATTAAGGATTTTGTTCAATACTGCAAGATGACGATGAAAGAAAACAAACATTGGACAGAAGTATTTTACAAGGAGCTGCAAGAAGTTGAAGAATATGAATCATCATTAGCACAAGCCATTTCTCCTCATAAGAATCGCGAAGCAGTCTTCATTCCAAAGCAGACCGCCACAATCCATGGCGTTGAACCCAAACAAGGAGGCAAACTACAGAAATCTGTAGAAAATACCATCAACTGCAATTTCAGTGTTGACTCTTTTGCTTTGGATCAAAATGCAGAAGATAATTGTAATGAAAGCAAGCATGAAATATTGGACGAACGTGTATCGCCCAATGCAATGAATAATGTTGGAACAACCTTCAAACAACCTGTTCTCAAGAAAGAAGAAAACAAAACTTCTTCCTCTTCTACTACCAAGATGGGCGGAGATAGGAAGATAAAAGAAATTCCGAAGAAAGATGTTGACACGCATCTTGAAAAACAACGAAAGGAAAAGGTCCAAGAAAAAAATCACAAAGGAATTAACGCAGCTAAGTCGCAAAAAATGGTCAGCAACAAATGCACGACAGCAATACAAACTTCAGATGTTCCAACAAGAAATCCACCAGCTCCGGTGGCTACTGAGATTTTCAAGGAGAAGGCAGAATATAGAGTCATTTCTGTTTCAAAGCCGGCCCCTGAGAAAAAATCCAAGTGTGTTGCAGTTGATCTGGCTTCTCCTGAAGTCCATTGGAACCACCAAAGCAACATGATTCTTCACCAGGATCATCTCTGTCCGAAGTCAAAGCATGGTCCAAACCTTAGTAAGAGGCCCCCCACCCCTCTAGATGGCGAAACTATGGCAACAAATGATGACTGTTCTTCTTGTTGCACATCCACTTGTTGTTCCTCAGTACAAGTTGATAGATTATTATCTGTTTCAAAGTTTTCTCGGCACGGCAGTTCCATGACCACTACTTCTGCTGGTGGGCCGAAGAGTGTCGTTGCGCTTTCTGAAAGTAGGAATACCACCACCACATCGAAAAATCGGCTGCAATCATCGCCAACAGCAAAGACGTCAAAAGCCAAAATAATTGAACGTAGTTGCGAGGCGGACCAAAGTTCAAATGTTTCTATACTGTCGGAACCCACATTTCATCGTGAGACTGAGTATAATTGTTATCATCCTGACATGGAATCTTTGGATGGTACCTGTGGCATTTTTGATAGTCCCGGCGCATCAATTTTAAAAGAACAATCGCTTAATTCATCAACAGTAGCGACAACAACAAGAACCAAAGATTTTTTTTTGTCCGGGGACGATTCTATGAACTCTTATTTTCAGCACGAGAATAGAATCGATGATGAAATTAGTATGGCGTTAAGCTTGGAGTTTCTATCAGAAAGCCAACGTAGTTCAAAATTGCTCGATGAAATGAAGAAGAATTTCGAAAGAACGAGAGCCGTTTTAGAGGATGCCAAGAGGACCCGAGGACGCGGATAGTTTTGTAAACATGAATTTGAGAAAAATGAAATAAATTAATTACAGAAAAGGAAATAAACCCAAAAAAATATTCTTAAAAATTAAATCCCCCCCCTCTAATATATCTAATCTACACTTATTTGAACATCATCTCTACTTGTGTTACTTGGAAACTTAAAAAATGTGTCTAATTATCGTGCCATCCAATGGTGGGAAGCTCATAAAACTCCTGAATGTGCTTTGCTGCAAACTTTTCGTGTTTACGCTCCAATGCCTCAGCAAACATGATGGCACACTTCATATTGGTAATGAGACTCACACCGAAGTCGACAGCTGCACGCCTCATAATGTACCCAGACGTGACCTCAGTCTTTATATTAGTACCATCACTAATGTTAATTAGAAGATCAATCTTATCAGACTTGAGAAAGTTCAACGCAGAAGCGGCACTTCCGTCTCCAAGGTCGTCTTCATTGGTAGGCTTTGTCAAAGGGACGATATCAATGCCATATTTGTCCTTGTAATACTTGGTAGTTCCCTCAGTGCCAAATAACTTGTAACCCAATTTCAATAGAATCACTAAAGCAGGAAGGAACTCGTCACGGAAACTGTCGCTTGCGATAGACACAAGAATTGTCTTGTTCTTTTCAGGCAGCTTGAAGTTGGCAGCAAGCATCGCCTGAAGAAATGCCTCGTGAGCCGTATGACCATAACACGCTACCTCTCCAGTGGATGCCATTTCAACACCAAGCGTGGGATCAGCGCCGCGAAGACGAGTGAATGAGAACATAGGGGCCTTCACACACACATAATCAATATCAAGCAACGAGATGCGGTATGGCTTTGGCCTCAATCCACACATTGCTTTCGTAGCAAGAGATATGAAGTTGTTTTTCAATGTCTTGCTCACAAATGGGAAAGTACGACTTGCACGAAGGTTACATTCTATGACCTGAACCTGGTTGCCCTTCGCCATGAATTGAATATTGAATGGACCTGTAATATTCAACGACTTGGCAATCGCACTTGCGTATCTCTTGACGTGGCGGATTGTATTGACGTAAAGTTTCTGTGCAGGTAGAATCACAGTTGCATCACCACTGTGCACTCCGGCATTCTCAAGATGCTCTCCGATGGCATAGTTGAGAATTGTTCCATTGCTGGCTACAGCGTCAAACTCGATTTCTTTGGCTCCGATGATAAACTTTGTAATGACAACTGGTTTGTCTGCAGCAACATCCGCTGCAAGATCGAGGAAATTCCTCAACTGCGTTTCATCCGATGCCACTCTCATAGCAGCTCCAGAAAGGACAAAACTAGGTCTTACAAGGACAGGGAATCCAACCTTGTTCGCAAATTCAGCTGCTTCCTCCTTGGAAGACAATACGGACCATGCTGGCTGGTCGATACCCATTTGGTCAAGCATATCTGAAAAGGCGTGTCTGTCTTCAGCGCGCTCGATGTCCTTGGCTGAAGTTCCCAAGATATTAGCACCACTATCGGCAAGGTAACCTGCTATATTGTTAGGAATCTGACCGCCGACAGATACGATGACTCCCCCAACTCCCTCGGCTTCGTAAATGTCGAGTGTGCGCTCAACACTAAGCTCCTCAAAATACAATCTGTCACTTTCATCGTAGTCAGTGCTGACTGTCTCTGGGTTGTAGTTGACCACGATACTCTTGATTCCTTCACGACGTAATTGTCTTACTGAAGAAACGGCGCACCAATCAAACTCAACACTAGATCCGATGCAGTAAGCACCACATCCGAGCACCATAACACCACGTTCCTTGAATGAAGGGAGAGTTAGACCATCTGACACCTCACTCAAGGCGCGGACGCGGCTCCTAAGAGAATCCACGCGCTTGATAGGTTTCTGGTGCATCAAATCTACGTTAGTTACAGTGACGTCATTCTCAATACCGGAGTATGTCATGTACAGATAATTTGTCTGAGCAGGGAATTCGGCGGCTAATGTATCAATCTGCTTAACAACAGGAATGACACGAAGACTTTTGCGGACTGCACGGACTTCAGCTTCTCCACTTCTTCCTGCCTTACCAACATAACTGGCGATTTGAAGATCACTAAAACCTGCAATCTTCAAGCGTCTCATTCTCTCTGCACCATTTTTACTGAAGAGTGTATTAAGATCTCCAACATCTTTGCATGCCTGCCTCATGTTCGCAATGTTTTTAAGCTTGGACAAGAACCACTTGTCGATCTTCGTTACGTCATGAACTTGGTCCACAGTCCATCCCTCTTCCAACGCAGTCTGGACAGCAAAAAGGCGGGTATCAGTTGCCTTTCTCATCTGCTCCTCGAGAGGTGTTGTCTTCTCACATGGGATCAAGTTAGAACTGCGTCCCTCGAGACCAATTAGCCCAGGATTAACCATACGGCACGCTTTCTGGATCACCTCCTCAAAAGAGCGACCGATGGCCATTACCTCACCAACACTTAACATGGAAGATCCAAGAGTATTACTCACGCGTTGGAATTTCTTCAAGTCCCATCTTGGCATCTTGAGAACGCAGTAATCCAAACTTGGCTCGAAACATGCAGTAGTTGTTTTCGTGATTGAGTTACGGATCGATACTAAGTCCCTTCCAAGTGAAAGCTTTGTTGCAACGTAAGCAAGAGGGTAACCTGTAGCCTTGGAAGCAAGTGCAGAGGAACGAGAAAGACGGGCATTGACCTCAATAATACAATAACGTTCACTCTTCGGGTCAAGAGCATACTGGATGTTACATTCTCCAACAATACCAAGATGACGCACAACCTTTTGGGCGGTATTGCGCAACATCATATATTCCGTGTTAGACAATGTCTGAGACGGCGCTACAACGATGGAATCTCCCGTGTGGATTCCAAGAGGATCGAAGTTTTCCATGTTACAAACAGTGATACAGTTATTGTTGCAATCGCGGACAACTTCATACTCTAATTCCTTCCAGCCACGGAGATCCTGATCAATAAGAATTTGGTCACTGCAACTAAACGCTTTTGCAGCTAGGTCCTTGAGTTCTTTGTCATTTGCGGCGAATCCAGATCCAAGGCCTCCAAGAGCGAATGCTGCACGTACAAGAACCGGATAACCAATCTTGTTCGCGTTGATTACGGCTTCTTCGATGTTATTTGCACTGTAAGAAAGCGCAATAGTCTCTCCAATTTCCTTGAGTTTCTCGCTGAAAATCTCACGATCTTCGGTGGCCTCGATGACAGGGATCTGTGTGCCAAGCACTTCTACCCCAGCAGCTTGTAGTTCCCCTGAGTTCCAAAGTTGAACTCCAACATTCAATGCAGTCTGTCCTCCCATGGAAACAATGATACCATCGGGATTCTCTTTCTTGATGACATCCAATACAATATGAGGGCGGATGGGGAGAAAGTAGACACGGTCGGCGCCTTGTGCAGCAGTTTCTTTTTCTTGTGAGGTTTGAACCGTAGCTATATTCGGGTTGATCAAAATTACCTCAATCCCCTCTTCCTTGAGAGCCTTGATACACTGGCTTCCAGAGTAATCAAACTCTCCAGCTTGACCAATACTGAGTCCACCACTTCCAACAACAAGAACTTTTTTGTAAGTTTTTCTAACATATGCAGAGTCATTTTGGAGCACAATAGGCTGGGGAATGTTACGAACATGACCAACAAATTTTTCAAACAAAAATTCAGTATCAAGTGGTCCACCGTTTGCTTCGGGGTGGAACTGGACACTGAAAAAGGGCTTACTTGCATGAATAATACCCTCATTGGACAAGTCGTTGGCATTGATGAAGAGTGGCTTCCAATCTGCTGGAAGAGATTTTGCGTCAACAGCATATCCATGATTCTGGGGAGTAATGTAGCAGCGGCCAGTGCGGAGATCAATTGCCGGCTGATTCATACCACGGTTTCCGTACTTAAGCTTGTAGGTAGATGCCCCAGCGGCAATTGAAAGAAGCTGGTTTCCGAGACAGATACCAAAGATAGGCTTGACCGGCTCTAGGGACAGTGCGTACTTGAGGGACTGCACAGTTGCTCCACACATTTGCGGGTTACCAGGTCCGTTGGAAATAAAAAGACCCTCCCACTCAACATTAGCCTCGTTCTTCTCCAAGTCGTAATCAAATGGGACAACAGTCAACTCAACCTTGTGTGTAATAACAAGGTATCTGATAATGTTGTACTTCATACCACAGTCATACGCAATAATCTTGGGAGTGTTACCTTTCCCATAGGTAGTGACTTGTTTGGTAGATACTTCAGCAACAAGATTTCTCTCATTTGGGTTCAAGAAGAATCCCTCAGGGAAAGACTGAGGAGGAGGTGATGTAGGATTCTGTGCAGCAGCATTTTGTAAGTCATTGTCTACACCGAATTTCACCCGATTTCGAACACTAAACGGCACAAATTAGAACTTACCACTTCAATGCGCCCAAGAAGAGATCCATTCTCTCTCAACTTCTTGGTCAATGCCCTAGTATCAATACCATAAATACCAGGGACATTGTATTCATTCAACCACTCACCCAGAGACTTTTGGGCATTCCAATGAGAATGCTCCCAAGCATATTCACTCACAATAAGCCCGGTGATGTGAATTTCTTTGCTCTCAAAAAATCTGGGCAGGCCAATTTCATCAACGAGAGACTCATTAGGAACACCGTAGTTTCCAACAAGAGGGTAGGTAAGGACAAGAATCTGACCACGGTACGAGGGATCGGTAAGAGCTTCGGGGTATCCCACCATTCCGGTGTTGAAAACGACTTCTCCAGATACGGCTACAGGAGCTCCGAAGGAATTTCCGGTAATGGGGACAGACCCATCAGCGAGATAGAGAACAGCTTTGTCGCCCTGATTTATACAAGAGAAAAATTAAATAAGAAACCTGAACATGCAATGATAAAATTGAATCGTCTCTCAAAGCCATCCATTGCAATCCTCTAGAAATAGTGGCGCGCCAACTCGTATGACAGATAGACACAAGATTGTAAACTGTAAACTCACCTTTTGTTCCAAACAAGAAGTAGTCATGTTGGTCGTCTGTGAGTTCGGAAAATGTTACAAGATGCATATGTTAGTAATATAAACCCATGTAAGGGTGAACAGGTTCAAGAAATCTGTGCCGCACTTGCCTTAAAAGAGAAAATTTTTTGAAGCGACAAAAAATTGTGAGCTATCCAAAGGAGGATTTTTTTCAGAGCCTTCCGTGATGTCAGCAAGATTTTACGTTCTGGAAAATTGGTGGCTCTGGTGAATAAAAATGAATGGTTCTCAAGACCGTAGGCAGACGCATTTACTACGTAAAAGATCTGT
>JAAMXU010001076.1:0-18654 GCA_019693545.1 Chaetoceros muelleri | reverse complement strand
GTTGCCGACTATGGAACTTCAGATTCTAGTCATACGCTTTCATTGAAAATTGCAAATCCCAATAAATCTATTGATCCAATCTTTTTAACTTACAACAGGGCTAAAGGGATCAACGAAGATACTCATGCAGGAAGAGATCAAATAAGAATTGTTCAGGGTAATGCAGGGGAGAAGTCGTGGCTCTTAGCATCCGTTGATCCTGGTCAAACTCTGACTTATAGTAACTATTACAATGGGAGAGGGTTGCAGTTCACATTAGGATTAGGAGCACAAGATGGTTCAATTGACTATGTACCGGTCACAGTGGCTCAAGAGACCTTACCTTGCAGCACAAATGGTGACTGCACCAGCAATCAAAGTGTATGCAATATCGGGACATGTATTGATGGGGCTTGTGTTTTTGAGCTACAAAGCGGTTGTTGTGGAAATGGTCTTTGTGAACCCAGTGTTGGGGAGCACTGCAGCAGCTGTGCACTTGACTGTGAACTCGGTTCAAATTGCAATGAGGTTGATGGAAGAGATGATAATACTGCTGGTGGGAAGTATGGTTCTACTGCATTTGGAATCAAATTTAATGTTGACGTCTTATCTGATATTTTCTTTTATGAAATAGAAGCAGATGTGAGGACACAGAGCGGCTCAGTCCATGCAAAAATATTCACCTATGATGGTCCTTTTGAAAGCGCAAGCTCTGACCTGTCACAGTGGGATAAGGTATTTGATGGGGAGTCATCATTAGCAGACTTCTACAAAGTTACCATGACATTCAACATGCCCAAACTGTCAGTCTCTGGTTCAACAAGAGCCTTCTACATTGCTTATGAAACCAGTGCAGCATTTTATTTTAATGGTGATCCTGGTATTGAGGTGTCAAATAGTGATGTTACTGTGCGGTTGTCTGAGATAATGAAAGAGTTGATTAACAATGTGATGCCAGGTACAATCAATTATGGATTCACAACAAACTTTTTGGGTGGAATCAGATACACTTATGGAGATGAGACAATAATCCCGACTTTCTTCCCAAGCCTCTTGCCAACTGTCGATACGACTAATAAGCCAAGTGCACTTCCAAGTAGAGTAGCAAGCTTTGTCCCGACTAACACTCCTAGCATATCACCGAGCATGACTGTGACACATGACCCAAGTTCTCAACCATCAAGTAAGCCATCAGCAGTACCAAGTAGAGATGCCAGTGAAGTTCCCAGTGCCAGTCCAAGTGTGTATCCATCTGTTGTGCCATCTAGTCAACCATCGACATTGCCCAGCCTACATCCTTCAACTGCTCCGAGTATGAAGCCCAGTGGAGATCCAACTCATGAGCCATCTACTCAAGCATCGGTAGCGCCAAGCAAAGACACCAGTGAAGTTCCCAGTGCCCGCCCAAGCGTGCATCCATCTGCTGTGCCATCTAGTCAACCATCGACATTGCCCAGCCTTCAACCTTCAACTGCTCCGAGTATGAAGCCCAGTGGAGATCCAACTCATGAGCCATCTACTCAAGCATCGGTAGCGCCAAGCAAAGATACCAGTGAAGTTCCCAGTGCCCGACCAAGTGTGCATCCATCTGCTGTGCCATCTAGTCAACCATCGATATTGCCCAGCCTACAATCTTCAACTGCTCCGAGTATGAAGCCCAGTGGAGATCCAACTCATGAGCCATCTACTCAAGCATCGGTAGTGCCAAGCAAAGATGCCAGTGAAGTTCCCAGTGCCCGACCAAGCGCGCATCAATCTGTTGTGCCATCTAGTCAACCTTCACTATTGCCCAGCCTACATCCTTCAACTGCTCCGAGTATGAAGCCCAGTGGAGATCCAACTCATGAGCCATCTACTCAAGCATCGGTAGTGCCAAGCAAAGATACCAGTGAAGTTCCCAGTGCCAGTCCAAGTGCACATCAATCTGTTGTGCCATCAAGTCAACCATCGACATTGCCCAGCCTATATCCTTCAACTGCTCCGAGTATGAAGCCCAGTGGAGATCCAACTCATGAGCCATCTACTCAAGCATCGGTAGCGCCAAGCAAAGATACCAGTGAAGTTCCCAGTGCCCGCCAAAGTGTGCATCCATCTGCTGTGCCATCTAGTCAACCATCGATATTGCCCAGCCTACAACCTCCAACTGCTCCGAGTATGAAGCCCAGTGGAGATCCAACTCATGAGCCATCTACTCAAGCATCGGTAGTGCCAAGCAAAGATACCAGTGAAGTTCCCAGTGCCCGACCAAGCGCGCATCAATCTGTTGTGCCATCAAGTCAACCTTCACTATTGCCCAGCCTACATCCTTCAACTGCTCCGAGTATGAAGCCCAGTGGAGATCCAACTCATGAGCCATCTACTCAAGCATCGGTAGTGCCAAGCAAAGATGCCAGTGAAGTTCCCAGTGCCAGTCCAAGTGCACATCCATCTGTTGTGCCATCAAGTCAACCATCGACATTGCCCAGCCTACAACCTTCAACTGCTCCGAGTATGAAGCCCAGTGGAGATCCAACTCATGAGCCATCTACTCAAGCATCGGTAGTGCCAAGACAAGATACCAGTGAAGTTCCCAGTGCCCGACCAAGTGCGCATCAATCTGTTGTGCCATCTAGTAAACCTTCAACTTTGTCAAGCCAATTTCCATCAACTGTGCCGAGTAAGACAACTCTACCCAGTCACCATCCTATTACTAAGGCACCTTCAACTTGCATTGATGATCCATTGTTCAATTTCACCCTTGACAATGGAAATGTCCAAAATTGTCAGTGGCTCACCCGTAATTCTGATCCCAACAAAACTGTATCTCGCATTGCCAAGTATTGCAGCAGAGGTCATGTGAAGGGTGCTTGCCAAAGCACATGTGAGTTTTGTCCCTGTCAAGATGATGTTGCGTTTGAGTTTAGTCTCAATATTGGACGACTTAGAGGATGTGACTGGTTGCTAAGGAATAAGGATCCCTTGGTTGACGCAAAGCGTATGGATAGTTACTGTTACACAGACGAAGGGAAGACAATCGCATCGGCGGTAGGTGATGCCTGTGTATCCTCATGTGGCTTTTGCCGCATAAGTAACAGCGGGACTAGCTATCCAAGTCTCAGTCCAACCAAAACTTCAACTCTCGCACCTTCAAAATCTCCGACTCTGATCCCATCACAGGACCAGAGTAGCACTGTTCCTTCATTTCCACCAAGTAGCCTTCCAACAGGCCAACCAACAACTACACCCAGTCTCCATCCCACCACCAAACCCACTACAACTTGCATTGATGATCCATTGTTCAATTTCACCCTTGACAACGGAAATGTCCAAAATTGTCAGTGGCTCACCCGTAATTCTGATCCCGACAAAACTGTATCTCGCATTGCCAAGTATTGCAGCAGAGGTCATGTGAAGGGTGCTTGCCAAAGCACATGTGAGTTTTGTCCCTGCCAAGATGATGCTGCGTTTGAGTTTCGTCTCAATAACAATGGACATCTTAGAGGATGCGACTGGTTGCTGAAGAATAATGATCCCTTGGTTGACGCAAAGCGTATGGATAGTTACTGTTACACAGACGAAGGGAAGACAATTGCATCGGCGGTAGGTAATGCATGCGTACTATCATGCGGTTTTTGCAGTAGTGTGTCATTTTGAATTTTGAAACAACTAAGTTAATACAGCAATAGAGTCGTGAATTCATAGATGGCTCTATTCGTTTTAGGCAATAGATGGTGATGCGGATCTATTTTCTTAAATATAGCACCCAATCAATAACACATTATGATAGTTATGGTAAGATACTCAATCAACATGTCTGGTAAAGGTACTCTAGCTAGGATCTTTCATGCAATATTACAACTGTAAGGGTGTTTGACCATATGTCCAATTTGGTCACTGTCCACATCTACAGCTTTCCTTTAATGCTTAAAAAGAATCAAGAAATTCTCAAGAGAATCATCAAAAAATGATTCTGCATGATCCAACTATATTACATTGCACGTTTCAAAAAATGTTTTTTACAGCCATTGCTACACTGTCATAGGTATCCTTTGCTAATATATTATCAGAAAAAAGTACCTACTTATTTACAAATCATGCCAACAACGATACCTCCGTTTCTGCTCCTGATACTGCTTCAAAATCAAAAGTAACCCCCTCGAAGAAGTTTCCATGAAGCATGTGTGGTAAGAAAGTAGGTAACCGTTCTCTCAAAATGGGCCCTTTCTCAAGACTTCCTCTTCCTTCCACATCAAATATCAAGAAATCAGTAGTCTTATCCTTTCCATTGACAAGATGAAGCAACAAGTATCCTGCGTCTTCTTGTTCATGTTGCGTCACATCTTTCCCCACCTTGGGTACAAATACCACTTCCCCTGGAAATTCAAAAGACTCAAATGCAAACGTCTCTGTCAGTTCCGGATTCACCGTATCCACCTTTTGAATGGCACCCGCTGGTCCTCCCAATCCCTTGTTGCTGCTAACAACATTATTACTAGTAGCTGCATCATGATCGAATCGATCGGAAATATCCACATGCGATGCCACTGGATACAAATACCTATGTTTCCTTGTACTCATGTCTCTCGGCAAGGAGGGAAACTCGGGAATTCTCGTAGACAACGTCCTGGGAGGAAATTCTTCCGCCATGCAACGCCTTTCAACATCCAGCGTATATCGAACCAATGTATTGGGTGCCACCAATGCAAACGGATTTGGCAAATCCCACACAGGCACACCCGATGTCGTCATGTCCGACATTCCATCCAAAGATATTTCCGTCGTTTGTACAGTATCAAACACAACATGACCCAGTTCATCTTCGTAGGCATTGCCAAAGTGAAAATTGAAATGATTGGGTACTTTGCAAACAATGATTCGATCATCTGTCGAATAATCCATTCCAGTAACACTTGCTGCTGTTTCTTCCATTTCATCAAACAGATATCGAGGTACAAGAACAATGGACGTTTCCTTGGCATCTGCTTCAATATCAATCGCACCCGCAAACCCTGACAATCCCAACAATGCCTTGAGACCATTTTTCCCATTGAGTTTGCATTGATTAATATTGAAAATAAGGATGTGAGATGAACTCCTCTTGCTGTACCTCTGTCTCTTTTATGTCAGATTGCAACTTTTGAACAGCAGGGTGGGTATGTCAGCATTTGATGAGCGTTGAACAAATAAGGCAGAAGAGGGATGGAGGATGCTGCTGCATGATGATGACACATGGTGGATTTTGTTGGTACAGTAGTTAGTAGTTTCTCGTTCCGTTTCAGTGTTCCATTTAGCGATAAATGCTCCCCATAAAAGAATTTCGGTCAGCTTTTGCTACAGTATGCCCTCTTATCTATGTACAGTGAATGAGGGAGAGTACCAGGTACCACACGGCCGCTGCTCCCTTTCTTGCTTCAGTGGTAGTAAGAAGTAACTGCACGGTACTGTAGTAAGTAGTACATACAATATGTATTACACCAAGGAACATTCTGTACGTCGCGGATGGGGATAGGTACAGCCATCGGCCATCGATCATCGCCAAAGACGTTGAGGGGTACTACCCCCCCCCGCCCCGTGCAGTAACCCGGGATAATATAGTAGAAGGTAACGTATGTAGTAACGACTGAGAAGACTAAAAAATAAAATGACTCACGAAAGGCGATGAAAATGAAATTAAAGAGGAAATTAGGAATTATAAGCTTATCAATTGAACAAATCCTAAAAACAATGATAATCTAACGGAAGCCTTTTACAAACAAAAGAAAGTTGAAATAGGTAGAATGAGTAGACTCAATACCAAAACAGAACATTTCCTTGAGCGTTGAAAAGAAAGATGAAAAGAAAGGATTTTTGTAGAAAGCAACAATCAACAAAGTAAACAGTTGACAGGCTATTCGGTGAGAAAATGGGTCGTGGCAAAGTACAGTAGTATGTAGGATATGACACTCTGCTCCTCCTTAGGGACAATTGGAAGTATGTAAAATTGTTGTTGATTGAGATGATGTATTCTTGCTCGACAATGAAGTACTAGAAAGGACTGGTAGATGTGTTCTTGATTTGAAAGAATGAAATGCCTATGAAGTAAATTAGTTGCACTTGGTATCTTGATACTTGGTGACAAAATAGGCAAACTGGTTCTTAGTATGTAATAGTACTTGGGACATGGATGCAATTCAAACTTCGATTGGAAGAAAAGAGATGAAACTTGTTGGGATAAAATACTTGCACAAGATGCTGGATAAATTGAACTGATAAGGTATTACTTGTTGGTAACTTGGCTTGAAAGAAAAGAGATGAAACTTGATAAAATACTTGCAGAAGATGCTTGATAAATTGAAATGATGTAGTATTCAGTAACTGGGCTTGAAATAATAAAAAAATAAACTTGACTGCTGGATAAATTGAATTGATGTAATATTTGTTGACTTGGCTTGAAAAAAGAAGAAAAAAACTTGACTGAACTGATTTAATATGCAGTAACTTGGCTTGGACGAAAGAGGAAAAAAAAGGCAAAATACTTGAGGAAGATGCTGGATGATTTGACCTGATGTCGTAATTGGTACGTAAATGGGCACTTGGTACTCAGCTTAGTGAAGAGTCAGTAGAATAGAGTACGTAATACTTGGTACATCATGGGATGGTACTTGAGTACTAACTAGCTACTAGAGACGCAGCAGTAGTAGCCTCAGCTGATCAGCTGTGCAGTAACCCGGGATAATATAGTAGAAGGTAACGTATGTAGTAACGACTGAGAAGACTAAAAAATAAAATGACTCACGAAAGGCGATGAAAATGAAATTAAAGAGGAAATTAGGAATTATAAGCTTATCAATTGAACAAATCCTAAAAACAATGATAATCTAACGGAAGCCTTTTACAAACAAAAGAAAGTTGAAATAGGTAGAATGAGTAGACTCAATACCAAAACAGAACATTTCCTTGAGTGTTGAAAAGAAAGATGAAAAGAAAGGATTTTTGTAGAAAGCAACAATCAACAAAGTAAACAGTTGACAGGCTATTCGGTGAGAAAATGGGTCGTGACAAAGTACAGTAGTACGTAGGATACGACACCCGGAGGGTTCCTACTGATCAGCATGATTAAGCATCACTGATACCCATAAGGAGAATTTTGGCGGAAAAAAACCATTTACGCAATTATAATTGCATAAATACGTAGTAGCGAGTCTCGTAGCGTCTACGTGATGTGAGACAGCAGAAGTTAGACGACTTTACGTGTCGTATCCTACAGTGTACGTACGTTCTACGGTACTTTGTCATGACCCATTTTCTCAATGAATAGCCTCTTTGTTGATTGTTGCTTTCTACAAACATCCTTTCTTTTCATCTTTCTTTTCAACACTCAAGGAAATGTTTTGTTTTGGTATCGAGTCTACTCTTTCTACCTATTTCAACTTTCTTTTGTTTGTAAAAGGCTTGTTGTTAGATAGTCATTGTTTGTAGGATTTGTTCAATCAATTAGCTTATAATTCCTAATTGACTGACTGAGATTGTCATCAAAAGAGCAGGAGCAGCAAGGCATTGGAGAGTTGCAAATGGGAATACAGCAGTCGTGTGTAGTTGCAGCCAGATTGGAGGATGACATTATTGATTTAAATAGGGAAAAGAAACTGAGTCTGTAACCTCTCTAAGTATGAACAATTAGCAGCTCACAGCTCATGAAAATGCAACAAACGATCAACAGAAGAAGAATGGCTAGCTAGACAGGGATGATACAAACACACAACAATCATCCAATACACAATGAGCCCAGCAAGCAACTACAATGTTCTGTGTTGATAAAGCTGCTATTCCGCCTTCTTCCTTTTATCTTTCTTCTCTGAGGATACGCCCTGGGTTACGATTTTCATCATTGATCCAATCATTGTCATCAACTCCTCGTCAATATTCTACCCCCATATTAATCATCTCTTGCTCCTACATGATTCAAACTTGGATGCATCACAATTACTTCCGATGAAATACAACCAATGCATGGTGAATGAAAGAATAAATTCTGTACTTAATATTGTATCTACTCAGATTTTAAACTACTAGATATGCAACATGCAACAAACATCTATTCCAATCATCAGTTCCCACCAATGTCGATCCCTTCACTAGTCTCAAGAATGAACAAGTAGATAGGTATTCATTCTTTGTTTGTTTTATCCTTGTTCTCCTCCTCTTTCTTCTTTATTCCTACTGCTCCTCCTTATGTCTTCTTCTATATTTGGATTGGCAAAGATATTAAGCATATCAATATTGATCTCTTGTAAAATAATCAGTGCCTCATTTGGTTTTGATACCGCCAACAATGTCACAAAGATGGCATTTGTCAAAATCTGAGTGACAACCAATCCCGAAAACAAACCATGGAAGAACAGTACAATATGAACAAATATTGTCTGCTGCATCACATCATGAATCAATCAGTTCAACCCATCATTTCCTAGTGAAAAGTTGAGCTTTTAAAATGTGAAATATTTAGTGCAGCAAAGTACCCCATGCCTTGTGCCCAGCCATAGTCTCATCCTCATCATTCAAAATCTTCATTTTTGCCTGTAACAACTTGGCAACCTCTACAGTGCCTTCTTCTGCCCCATCTTCTTTACCTGAGCCGCCAAACTCTGCTCCTTCCAACGCAATGCCTGCAACTCATTCCAAAACTGATCCACCTTGCCGGTGGTAATGAGATGGACCATATTACTAACCATCATCCACCTACGTACTATTTCTTTAGCAAGATACAAAATTTTATTCAAATGGAGGCTTACCATGCAACTGCTTGTTTCTTCCTCCCTCTGATTGAAAATTACACCAGCGGAAAGAAATATTATTAAATTATCCTGCTTTGTTATCCTCCAAGCACCAGCGACCAGCTCATATCACAACTGCTGATATCTATTCAAGAACAGAGGTGTCATATTATGTGCGAACTTATTTCGCTTTGTTCTATAAAAGAATATATGTTAAAAATCATTAGAATATAACTTACTTGTATGACTCATTGACCACCACATGGATGGTTGATACCCATTATTATTCATCCCATTTATCTTTTAGCTGTCAAGAATACTGTAGAGTATCATGGTCAAAGGCAGCTGCAGAGTACAGAGCACTGAGCACTACCAAACCTAATAACCCCTCTTTGTATTAGCTGCAGTCGGTCGGTACGAGTATGGTACAAGTACCAGCCGCATCGCAGCCAAGGATTATGGTGCAGTGTGTACGCTGCATCTTACAGCAGGATAAGAGGCTACAAATACGCACTAAGATACGCACTAACAACTGCCATCCAATGACACAGATGGTCTGTACAAACTTACAGACACAACATACAGAAGAAACCATACACAGTGCTTAAGATAATAACACACACTACACAGCAGAAATACAGAAACACACATTCTCTCTCTCTCTAAAGCTGATCTAACACACACAAACACACTCTTTCTTCTCCCGCCTACTGCTAGCCTACACTGTGTCTTTATCACAAATACTGCTTTGTTAGAGATTGCATAAAGATCACAGTTGCATTGGAACCGAGGTTTTTTGATTGCTGTACTTTTTGTCAAGCTACAGTTTATCCTCTTACCCATTCCTCTGTTTGTCGGTTGACCCAACACAAGAACATCGTATCCTTGCTCATCATCTACTTACTTATAGTAGTGCACCCGATCAAAAATAGTCTACACACACTCTTTCTTCTCCCGCCTACTGCTAGCCTACACTGTGTCTTTATCACAAATACTACTTTGTTAGAGATTGTATAAAGATCACAGTTGCATTGGAACTGAGGTTTTTTGATTGCTGTACTTTTTGTCAAGCTGCAGTTTATCCTCTTACCCATTCCTCTGTTTGTAGGTTGTTGCTCCTGCTCAATCGCAAGGAATTATTGTGCTGCTATTGATCACATACATGATACCCAAATAGTACTGCATTGTATTGGGAACTTCTATTGTCAATGATGAGCTCAGTGAAAAGATGCCAACAAGCAAAGAGAACAAAGGACGATGCAATTAAGCGTCTGGACTCAACATGTAAGGATAAACCACCACTTCCTGATACTAAACTGTTAGAGAAGTGGTCGTTGCATCAATTTCAGCATAAAGGATTATGATTTCTTGACAGTTGTCAAGCTAGGCAGGAAATAAGGGATGCCACAATGGAATATGATGAAGTTGATAACAATGATGATCCTGAACTATTGGATGCTAGAACAACATTCAACAAGGAGCAAGAAATGCACAATGAAAAAGAGCAGCAGCAAGTCAAAGTGAAATATGCTTTAACAATGAAAAAACATTTAGTGAGTTTACAGTGGAACTAATTCAGAATCAGTTCCATCTTCTCAGTTGTTGTTCTACAGAGGAAGTGCCAGTAGCAGCAGCAGTCATTGATCCATTACATGACTATTTTCTTATCACACGGGATGTATTGGGAATGATTAAGCAAGAGAAAGACAGCTCAGTTATGCTTATTCACAATCTTTGTTACACAACAATTCCATCATTACTACAGCTTCTTTATGCTATTGATAGAAAAATACACTGTACTGCCCTTTGACTATGTTTTGTTTGACATCACACGGTACACTAAACCAGATCAATTAGATCCTACACAAGTGATCCTAAATGTTGCAGGTAAATTGTTTGTAAAAGCGATACTGCCATTCAAACAAATGCTGATAGATGAAGTGTTGTACATTGGTATAACAAAGCAGCAGCTGGGGAAAATTGTCGCTAGTGATGTGGAACATGTTGGAGCGCCTGAAAACAGTGTTGTATTTAATTTATGGTCTCCAACTAAAAATGCAATCAGATTTGGAACCACTACAAAGCGACATAAATTGCCAAAGATATATTTTATCATACCCAATTTCGGTGAAGTGCATTTACAAGGAGAGAAACAGGATATTAAACGACTTGTAACAAAAAGGTTTGGCATGAAAGAATCAGAGTTTGAAAAGGCTTGGGGGAAAGCTGCAGCTCACAAGTCTTCTGATAAAAAAGGTAACCGTTATGTGCAAGTGAAGCTGAGTGGGGCAGGTGCAAATAGTAATAGCATCTGTGCATGGGAAGCATTTTGTTGTGTGGTGAAAGTCTTGGTCAATGATGAATCTTCTCTCCCATTGATGCAGGGGGCAACTGGGAAGGAGTTGTACAAAGATCTAAGGTTCACAAAACCTTCAATAGCAGCACCACACAAGAATACCTTGATACAACTCATGAGAGATGTTGGGTTTAGTGGTAAGTTATTGTGTGGAAGGATGTTGACATTGGAAAGAAATTGGAAAATATTTTGAAATGCCCGGGGCTGCTCCATTTGGCTGTGTGCTTGATTCAAGATGATCACAGAGCTGCAAAACATGCCATTGCTGTGGATTGTAAATCCAAGCTTGTTTATGATGGTTATGATAGTGTGCCTATGCTACTAACACAGGAAAGTTTTGATATAGCATGTGGCATAGGACGTAAATGTATTGGATTAAACATTGTCATGGCAGTAACATTATGTGGAAATCGTAACAAGAAAAGAAAAATAAATTAAATATATATAATGTTGCTTTGTTTGGATATATTTATTGTTGTTTTTGAACCTTTCATTAATGAAGATAGCCAGAACCAAGAGTGTACTAGTGAATAAATTAAAATATTATCCTATCTTGAACATTCTTTCTCGATGCAGTGTTATATTCTTGTCAATCTATCATTATGTGCACAAGGGTAATAGTTCCAAGTGGCATTATTATTTGATGACCAGGTACATGCTTAAATTATGTGACAACAACAATCGAGAAGTTAAATCTCATTTTGCTTATGCTTGACTCCTTATATTTTAATGCATTGGCATATAATATGATCAACAAATCCAATTCAAGGCTTCTTCTCTGTCATACGACACCATGCATTTTCATGCTCTGCATGAAAGCATCTTTTTACAAATGTAACTCTCTTCCCTCTTACACTAGTTTCATACAGCCGATCCTTATTGTTTGCATTTGTCTTTGATTTATTTCTATTCATACAAAGCCAGCATTTGCAACCGTTGCAATACCAATTTGTTTTGTTTCTGCAATCATGGCATTGACAAGCAGTGGGTTTGTTTGGATATGCCATTATAGGAATACCTGTGCAGTTTTGCAACATATCTATTATTGCGGTTGATGCAGTACCATCTAAAACTCGTTTGGTCAACTTATACTGTGTTTTGTCTGCCAATACGGGCCCAAACTTAATTGCTTGGGGAGCAATATGATCACAAACATTAACATCATCTATGTTCTCATCATTGTCTTCCTGTATTGGTGCGGTGTGATGTATCACTTGTATTTCATGGGTAGTAGTACATTTATATTATTTCCGCTGTACTCACAGATACGTAAACAAGTTTTAGGTTCAAATGAAGGGAAAGAAAGATAGAAGATTAATTGATAGATTCTTGTTGACGATAAACAAAAATTATAAAAATTATTATCCACGCGAGGAGCTGATGATAGTAAGCAGTACACATCGGAGCATCTTTGATACGCGTCGCGCGCATACGTAACTTATTACCATATAACTTCCACTACGTATAATTCAACTCAGTCCCCGCAGACATGTAATGATGAAATGCTTAATCATATATATATGTCTGGATGTTCCAAATCCAACCGTAAAAAACTATAGCCTAACAATCGACCTGCTTTTAGTGCTGTCAGTCTTTGACAGTACAGGAGGTACCTAACATGTTCGTCTTATGCTGGAAACCTACGCTCTTCCCCTAATGACCACTGCATTATTACAAAATATGGTCTCAACAATATCATTCTTCACATTCCCATTCAATTTAGTCTTGGTGAATAAGTCAGCCAGGTTCTCAGTACCTGGAATCCATGCTACCCCTATTGTCCCTGCTGCCTGGGCTTCACGTACGCGATGATAGCAAATTGCATTGTGCCTTTTGCTAAGCACAGATGATGGCACACTCGCGTTCGCAACAACGGATTTATTGTCACAAAATACATTGGTTGGTCCTATTATTGGTACTCCAAACATACGTAGTTTATATCGTAGTGCTTCAATCATTTTAGTGGCAATTCGTAATGCCACAAATTCTGAGCCGAATGACTATGATTCAACTGTATTTTGACGCTTACTATACCAGAGAATGGGTGAGTTATTCACATATATCAATATACCAGAATGCGACCTACGGTTTGCAAGGTTACCAGCATGGTTCGCATCAACATATGCAGTTGTATCGACAGGATTACCAAGTGACTCAGGCATGTTCCTAGGGACTGGTTCTTGTGCATCCAGATAGAATTCTTTCCAATGTTCCATGTTCTGTGAGTTAGATTCAAACAACAATGGATCAATAAAAGGAATCGCAGGGTCAAATCCTAGGCGACCTGTATTCTTGCCCAAATTCTTTTGCAGGTATCTAAAAATTGTATACACAGCGTCAAGATGACCAGCTCACGGCTCACACATATGCTGGGAAAGACAACTAACTTCTGTTAAAATATCCATGCGACCTAATTCGACGACCCATCTAAGCATTCCAATTAACTCCTGATACCTCTGGATCCCATCGGCATTCAATTCATCGGAAACATCGATCACAGGACAGTATGTTGAAGGATAAGGGCGTTTGCAGTTCCCATATACTTTCAATGGCGGAGAGCCATCGGATTTCAACATATTCTTGACATTCTCTATAGCAGCACTAACATAACTTTCACTCGACATTGACCATATTGTCCTGCCATCACTAGCTTGTACTTGTTGGATATTTGCACCTAAATAACGTTCTGGAGGTTCAACACTTTCTTGCTTGACTTCATACAACTCCTTCAGCGCTTCAATACCAGGATTAGGATCATGTGAGACATGTAATATATCATCCATGTAAACCAAGATCATTTGGTAATACCTGAAGCCATTTGTCTTCACGGATGGTTTGATCCATACATTCCTATCAGCTTCAGTTGGATGATAACCCATTGCACTCAATGACCCAGCAAGCATTGCGGCCCATGATGCACCACTGGTTTTCAATCCATAGAGAGCCCGAACGATGATCATAGTTGAACCTGCTTCACTCCCAAACTCAATCCCTGCAACTGTCCAAATCTTCTCCTTACAAGGAGCATTCAGATAGGCATTTCCCACATCTGCGCACAAAATCTCCAGGTCGTTCAAAGCTGCAATCAAGAATGCCAAGCGCACACTATCTCTTGATACAACACTCGAGTACGTCAAGGATGATGGTGCTTCAGTCATATGCCCTCCTGCTACCAGCCTTGCCTTACGGGTCAGATTGCCATCCATCTTTATGTCAAATACCCAATTGCACTTAATTTCCTGGTATCCGGGGCATATTTGTCCACTTCGCATGTCTTCTGGGGTGGCAGATAACTTCTCGAAAGCGACCCTTACCTTACTCAATTCCTTCTCAATGGCCTTTCTCCAGAAATCAGTCCCCGTTTGCCTATCAATTTCATACGCTTCCTCTACTGACTTGGGAACACGGATACCAAATTTGTGAGTTGTGCACCAATATCTAGACTTTATCTTACCTATAATATGATCCTTGGTCCGGAGGGTAGCTCTGACCCACCATTTGAATGCTGGCTCATGCGCGATGTTGTTAGCCATGGCATACTCGGCTAGCTCTATAGGGTTAGATGCCTTCAGATCCTTCAGGTGGGGTACCCAATCAGAAGATCCGTCCATCCACTCAACAAGAAGTTTCCATCCGCGAGTAGTTTTCTTTGGATGCAAGTTGCCAGACCTTGTTCAGATGAATCCATCTTCCACAGGTATAGCCGAGCCATCTTTCTGGTGCTCTATGATCTCGCGTAGTACTTGGAAGTGGTGACCATATGGATCAACCTGTGACATGAGGTTCTCGGCAATTATATTGGTGTTCAACCTATCAACAGTACCATCCATAAATTCTACTTCAAACACCGAGGTATCCAGGAGAGGGTTTGAAGCTTGAGGGCGATTACCATTTTCAATTTGTCTGACGACTCTTGCCATCCGTTGAACCCCAGCAGCATCTGGCACAATGACTTCGGCCCCGAGGTAAGAGTGATACGTGTCAGCGGCCTTTTCCACATCACTATTATTGACTACCTCATCAATATCGGGCATTCTAAGAGGGAAGGTCTCTTTGTCATCAATAGCATCATTATATGCATCCAGCTCATCATCGTTAGTGAAGTATGCTAGGCCATCCGTTGTCAAGATACTACGTGTAGATGAAGACTGTAATGGCCGGTAAAAGCCCCCAATAGTGATGATTCGATCACTATTGAGTATTAGTTTATTTTAAGGATTGTGAGACTAAAACTAAATCTAATACATCCTACGCTTTAGACCATACCACAATCTGCCGTAGACTGTCGGCTCTGCTGCTCTCTCAGGGGTTGTCCGTTGGACAACGTGAGTGACGCACGAGGTCGCGCTCAACATGTATGGCTATTACTAGCTTACACCGCAGGCGCGCCTCAGCATTGCCTGACCTCCTCTTTGAGTGCGAATCCGTGTCCGTCACCCACAGGGGACCCCACTCTCCTCTCAAGCTCAAGCTCCCTCTGACAAATTATTATGATCACGAATATGGAAATCCGGCGCCCAAAATACACTCGAAACATGACCAAGGAAAGGCTGCGAAGGAATCTGCTTAGTCATGATGTCAGAAAGATTGTGTTTACCTTGGAACCAAAATGGAGCAACAACTCCAGCAGCGATGGCCTCACGAACAAGGTGGAAGGAAATGGCAACATGCTTCTTCTTCAGCGTAGCAAAGGGATCAGAAGCGTTCTGAATAACGCTAAAGTTGTCACCAAAAATGCGGGTAGGTGCAGACCCATCAGAAAGGATGGGTATCCCTAAACAACGCAACATATAGCGCAAGCTCTGAGCCTCCTCTACGGCCGTACGGAGGGCAGAAAACTCAGCATGATATGTGCTGGAAGCAATAGCACCCTGCCGTTTGGAAAACCAGTCGACAGGTGTACTACCAACAAAGGCAATAAGTCCGGTAAGAGAACGACGGGTGACCAAATCATGAGCATGATCTGAGTCAACCAGAATCGTCGTCTCCAGGGTGTCTCCAAAAGGGCGAGGAAAGCGAGGATCCATCTCCTCTGCGGCCTCAGGGTAATCTTGGAGGAAATCAGGACGAAGAGCCTCAAACTTCGACGTGCATCGATCAAAGACCAAAGGCCGAGAATTGATAGCAATCAGCTGATCAGGGAACATCTTCAAATAGCCGAAACAACGAAGGGCAAGTTGAAGATGCTGTTCGCGAGGGCAAGCACTGAAACGATTCAGAGAAGCGACAGCATGACAGAGATCAGGACGACCAATCGTAACTAACCACTGAAGCATGCCTAAAAGATGATGATACTGGCGATGACAGGCAGTATCGAGGAGAGGGGAAGTGACAGTTTCAGGATGGCCTCCCTCTGAATCAGAAGTAGGGAGGGGTGTCTTGAACTTCCGCATAACACCATGAACACTCTCCACACGACGAATGGACTCAAGAGCGAAGGTAGTAGAGCCCACAGTCCAAACGTCATGCGATGCGTGGTATTTGTAATTATTACCCAAGTAATAATCACGCTCACCACTCTCTTTCACAAGAAATGTCCCTTTGATCATTTCCATCCAGCGTTCTGGATCTTTAGCGACGATTTTGAAATCGTCCACATGAGTACAGATGTAATCGTACCCATCACCAGACTCGCGAAGTCTCATCCAAACATCGCGATCATAACATGTGGGCACGAATCCAAGTCCACGCAGAAAATCAGCGAAGAGAGTGCGATAACGCTCAGCACTGGTGGTAAGGCCGTAGAGAGCACGAACAATGATGGCAATCATGCCAGCACGTTCGCCAAATTCGGCACCAAGACGAGTGTAGCACTTCTCTTTGGTGAATGCCTGGATAAAGGCATTACCTACATCCCCAGGAGTCAATACTTGAAGACCTTGATGGTGCGCAATGACATCCAAAAGACGAACCAAGATGCCTTTCACAACCATCGCGCGAGTAGACAAACCACGTGGATCAACACGATGACCTTGAACAACCAAGCGAGCCTTGTAGCGAAGGTCACTCTTGATGTCATAAACAAGGCGAAGGGGAGCATACTGATAGTCAGCAGAGGGCTTGAACTTGGCGGATTTGAACTGAAAGCACTTATGGTGGATGAGAGCAGCGATGTCTTTCATCACTGCCTCTTGCCACTGCTTATTGCCAGCTGCTTTGTCAATCCAAAGCACATCCTTCCATGTCCGAGGGACCTCGAGTCCGTATTTGAAGTCACCATGCTGACGATTATTACGTCCAGGCTTCTTCTTCTTTTGACGTCGAATCGTAATAAGACGACGGCGCTTTGTACCTCGGGAAGAAGAGAGATGCCCCATGTTCATATCATCTGAACATGGAATGCTTCCATGATGAACACGGAAGAGGCGTCGCATTGCACGTCGCACCGAACGAAGGAAAGAACGTGCCCATCAATGATGGATGATATTCAAGTGTCGACCCAAATCTGTATACTCAGCAACAGCATGTGGGTCCTCCTCCTTGAGCAACGCAATAGGGTGAAACTCATGGGCTCCAGATGAGTATTCCACCTCCAATTCTAGGATACCTTCTACGCACCGATGCCGTACAATTTGAACGATCTCGAGATCAGAATCAAATTCTTCAGCCGGGCTATCTGAGTTGAAGAAGTTGTTCACCTGCTGTGCTACGGCGTCACCATCACTAGGATCAACTTCAGGAGGGATGACAGGCTCGTCATCTGTGACAGAAGCTACAGACTCACCACTGGCAACAGACGAGTCATCCACCAAAGACTGGGAGACCTGCGGAACAGCGTCACCCGTGCGATGGGAAGGAAGATCATCTGGTGTGGTGGGAACAACACGCTCAGGCAACGTGACATTAGAAGGAACAGGCTCCTCTTCTACAAGGGAATCCACAGGAGAAGAAGAAGCATCCAACTGGCCTAGGGTAGGATCAACGGATGGGTCCAGTGATGGCGCCCCACTCAGAGCAAGAGAAGAGATATCATCATCCGCTGGTTCAGGGCGAATTGCTGAATCCTCTGCAAGCTCCTCTAGAACCATATCACCAACCAACTGGTTGCCATGTTTATCATGGAACTGGAATCCATTCAGAGATTCTCTGCAAGTCGGAGGCTCCTCTGAAAGAGAAGACAAATCACGCAAGCGCACTACACTGCAAATTACTGTAGTCGGATGCGGCGTCAATGGAATCTCACTTACATCTCGGACCGGAAGAATGACATAGGAGAATCCATCACCAACAGTCGGAGCGATCCCTAGCATAAAGCCAGGTGACATCTTGTCACAGGGAAAGCTGACCCTAGGGTTATAATACCAAACGGGTGCAAACCAACGGAACCTCAGCACACTGATATCGGGTGTCTCGCTCTGGAGCACTTCCTGACCTGGCCTCCAATCCAGAGATTGTTGCGCAAGCAGAGGACGCACATAATTAAGATATTCAAGTGCACAACACCAATACTCAAGAGGAGCCCATGGAGTCATGTGAAACAGCTTGAGAATGGAAGTCTTCAACAAGCCTCCTCTGAGTTCAGTGTAGTTCTGGTTCTGATGGTAAGCCTCAGCAAACCGACTCTCAATGACATTATCGCGAAGCACC
>JAAMXU010001073.1:0-38838 GCA_019693545.1 Chaetoceros muelleri | reverse complement strand
GCAAAGGAAGTGAATGACGGCTTATGGAGTTCATCATCGGATGAGGAAGAATTCATTGAATGTATGCTTAGGTATAGACTATCGTCATTTGAGGATGCCGATGTGGAACTTTCAAGATTTATTTGTAGGTTCCATAGGCTTGAATTAGGTCATGAGACGGGGCAGACTACATATGTCATGATCATTGGGGAATCTTTTTCTGTTTTTCCTATCAATTACAAATTTGTAAACTTGCGCAAAAGAAAAGCAACCATGCTGAGTCCTAAAGGGAAGGATAATGGAGTGTTCTGGCTCAGTAACTTGTGATTTGATTGTTTGTTTCTTTATATTTTAAATTGCGTTTGCGTGTGTGTGTGTACTACCAACGGAAGACATTTTTCATCAACAATCTTAGACATTAATTTACTACTAAGATAAGGCTTTTGATATGTCCTGTGACATTGTTTGGCCTTCTGACTTCTACAGTAGCTTGCTACTGTACTCTACCCAGTCTCTACACATAGCTGAGCTAGAAAAGTAATACACTAGCTAGTAATACTAAACTACCGTACTTACTGCTATTTTCTGAAGTATTTTTCTGTACTGTACGCAAAAAGTATAGTAATCTTTTCATACAGTACGTCGTACAGTAATACTGCGCAACATAAAAAGCATCTCTTGCTTCTAAAGTCGGTCTGTGCTCTGCCTTGTACCATACACTGTAAAACAAACTCTCTCCGTAAAAAAATAGCAACTCCGTCATCCATCGAGAAGAAAACTAAACAAGAAACATAAATACATTCACAGTAGGTAGACTCAACTTTTCGCAATAAGCAGAAGACAAATAGTCGATTCCGACTACTGACATGATGGCAGACAGGACCATTGACGCATTCAATCGAAATATCGTATTTGCAGTACTAGGCTTCATATTATTCGTCTGCTACATCAACGTTTCTCTAACGACCAACGAATCAACGCCATCCAATAATAGCGAAGCAGATAGGGAGCAATCGAAAGAATACAACTCTGGAATATTGCACAATAGAACGATTGATAAGAAGAAGATTATATGGGAGACATCAAAGGACCAGCTATACAAATGTGCGGAAACAGACCCCCACCGTTGGTCGAATCGACCGCATCGAATCAGTCAAGTCAACTCTCTCTTCAATTGCGATCAAGAAGACGCCCTGTGCGAATATTATTACCCGGCAAACTTTTTTGATAAAGAATGTGGTTTGGGCAAGGAGTTTTCCTACCATATTGACGATGCGAAAGCTAAGAAATTAAATGGGACACTTTGGAATCATATGCCATCGATTGGATTTCCAACCCTTACCATGAATAATACCTGTTTGGACCTTGAGACCCAATCATTGAAAGATGAGGTGCCTTATTTGAATAACAATTTAAAAGTTGGGGAATTCACCACATTAGAGAATATTGGACAACGGGAACAAGATGGTTTTAGATGCTTTACGGAGCGTCTTTCGTTTCTTCATGTTCACAAAGCTGGTGGTTCCAGTCTTCATAGTGCTTTTAATTTCATGTCATCGTCCAAAAACTCTGCCTTGGCCAGACACAAGTTCTTTACTCCCAACAATGGTCCTGTTCCAATCAAAAACCGTCCCTCCGTTAGTCGTACAAATAGAATGATAAACTTGACGCTTGATTCTCTTTCTCATGCTACAAGATACCCCGATGAAAAATTTGATGAAAAGCAACACGTCATTTTTGCAGTGGTGAGAGATCCAACCGAAAGGTTTATTTCATCCATCGGACAGGCATTGGGAGCCGCAGGTTCTGGAGCAAATCACATTGCGCCAACTTTGAAAAAGGCCTGTATCAAAGAAACTTCCGCGGAAACTTTAAAATGTCTTGCTCATTATGTGAAAGATCATGGATTTTGGATTGAACTTCATTTTACACCGCAAGTTATTGATATATCCTTTACAACCATGTGGCAAGATGTGCCCGTGGCTGTATTTCCTTTCAAGTATCTTGGGAAAATTTTGAGTCATTTTGGTAGAGGCAATGTGAAGGTTCGAGATGGGTCGAACGAGCATTATAGGTCGCACCCTATTTTAACAGAAATGAGTGTGAAGGATTATGATGAAGAAAGTTTACAAATTGTTTGTGAAATTTACGAAATGGATGTGAGGATGCAACGATCTCTTGGTTTTGAAGTTCCAAGATGTGATCCATTTATCCCCCGTTAAAAAATGACTTGTGCAGTTGTACAATATGTTCTGTAGTACGTCGTACAGTACAGTACTGTAGAGTATGTTCCCGGTACGAGAAATGTAGAAATGTAACCGTAAAAATATCTTTCACAACGGCCCGGTAACGTTTTCAACCAATGAGTGCTCACTGTCACAACAAAACGCTGTAGCGCTTGGTGCATAATGACACCTCATGGCGCAAACATTTTGAGAAAAGGTGCACTCGACAAAATAGCAAGCAATGTGGAGTGTGTATTGTGTAATTTATTTGTGAGACAAAGTCACAATCTTTTGCAATCGATAATATGAAGGTATTTATAATTATTTTCACATTTGTTTTTATTTGCCTACTGGATGAATTCGAGGCACGATCCCTCGTCGACGCACATAGTGTTTTCGAAGGGGACATCGTTCCCGACTTTGAAACGATCAGTGCTGCTTATGATAATAGCACTGTCAGCAAGCTCATCGATGAAGGTTTGATTGAAGATAAGAGAGATCAGATGACTCGTGGTACCTCCCCGACATTTGATCTATGGACAACAAAGATGAATAATAAAGATCTATATATCATTTTTGTGTACATTAATCCTGAATACAACGCTGACGAATTTTCTCTTGTAAAGAAGTCACTCAATAACCTTGCAAGAAAATCTGGCGTGATGAAATTTAAAGTCTTGAAAACAATACCGACGGATGGAAGACCTTTCTTGCATTATGGTATTCACGGTAGTAGTCAGTGTGCATCCTACGTTGGGAGGAAAGATCGATTTGCTAGGAGTATCGATGGCCAGCCAATATATCTTCATAGATTTTGCTTAAGTAGAGGTGTCATTCAGCATGAAACGATGCACGCCCTTGGATTTTGGCACGAGCAAAGTAGACCAGATAGAGATGAGCACGTCACAATAAATTATGACAACGTTATACAGGGGAAGGAAATCAATTTCGAAAAGCAAAGTGCTTACATTGATAGTTTGGGAGCTCCATACGATTACAATAGTGTTATGCACTATCATTCACGAGCATTTTCAGTGAACGGACAAGATACAATAGACAGTAATGGTGTTTCCATAGGCCAAAGGATTGGACTTTCGCCTGGAGATAAGCTTCAACTAAGGCTCATGTATCAGTGCTCTCCATGGGTTGGTCCAAGAAATTACACCATGTTCAAGACACAAAAATGTACTCCAGAATGCAAATGTGGCAAAAACTGGAAAGGTTGTGGAAATGATAGTAATCTCTGCAAGGGTGGATTGCAGTGTCTAGAGAACAAGTGCGTAAAAATGTAAAGTCCTTTGTAAATAATTTGATAATGATTACAAATCTGCAGTTTTCCGGAAGGAATCAGCTTCTCCCGATTGCATAATATCCATGGCCCGGACATGTTCTGCAGCCATATGCCGTTGTTTGAAATAAGGATTTTCTCCTGGATTGGTATACATGGGGCAATCATAACAACCTCTCTGAGGACAACTTTTGCTTGTGAAGCACTTGTGTTTCAACGAGTGATACCAGCTACTTCTGCGATTTGCATCGCTATCAATGCGCGCAACGTTCAAAGGGATATGCTGATTATATACAGCATCTTTGTGCCTCTGATGACTTTGACTGTCAACGCCATCTCTAGCGATTTCCATTTCTTTCAATTCATCAAAGGATACTTTATGCATGCATCCCACAGGACAAATGGATACAGCCGTATCTACTTCAGACATATTTGATTGCTCAAAAGTTCGAGCTCTTCCGTTTTCCAGCATTTGAAAGCACGCCGGAGCTACATTGGCACATTGCTTGCATCCAATACAAGATTCTTCATCGATAAAGACAAAGTCACCATCACGTAGTCTACTCGGCGTTTTACCGTCACTTGCAAGTTGCACCAATTTGTGACTGCTCCTTCTTGTATACGAAGAGGCCCCATAATGATTTGGACTCTCCTGACTGCTTGTTCTTGGTGTAGAATGTTCATTTTCTTGCCATTCCAGGATTTCACATTCATCCACCAAGCCGGCATTGGAAGTCATCATTTGTTTTGTCGTTCCGTATTTCTCATCAAGTGTTTTTTGCAAACGCCTCCTTTCTTCAACCACAGGAGGATTCATACCGTGACTTTCAATGTCACGCCATAAATCTGCAAAGGTAGGCCTATATTCTTGTCTGTTTCCTCTAGAATTGCGGACCTGAACTCTCATCATGGCTTCATTTTGTACTGATTTGTACGCTGCATCTCTGTATAACTGTTCAAACTGTGCAAGTGTCAAAACTCCAGATCCATGCGTACTGTACTTACCCAGTACAATGGATACTCTCCGATCATAACTGCCAACTTTTTCATCAAGACTTTTAGACATCCAAGAAGCAATGCCATTTGTGGTGAGGACGAGATCGGGCTCAGTCCTCCTCTCATCATGAGTACCACCAGCACCAGTATCACGAGATGCATGCATGTGAAACATGGCCTGTATGGCCGATACAAAAAAATCAGAAAGTTCCAATTCACCGTCTTTATGATGAAGAAAAAGTTGCTTGGTATCATACCGCTCCTCATCCCCTAGCATTGGCAACTTTTTACCAAGAGACACGAGAAGGTTCTCTGGTTCTTCATTACACCTTACTAAAAGTGATATTTCACGTCCCATTTCATCCAAGAAATGCACACTTTTTGCATAGTTTTCAAATGTTTCTTTTGTATCATATAGAGCTGGAGCGTCTTGAGATGTAACTGGACTATAGATTGTATCAATCATCTCATCATCTTCTTCTTCGCCATGGGCATCCTTTTCGCCGTTGTCTTGACTCATTCGACGCCCTGCCTCCACAGCAGGATCGACATTCAAAATGGAAGAAACATCAAAGTAGTATTTAGGATTGTTGGCTGATAATTCCTCCCAATTGTCGTCCACACCCCATGACGACCCAGAGTTGGTTGCGTGGATTTCTGTAGGATCCTTGGCTGATGATGATGATGGTCCACTACCAGGAGGAGCTACCACTTTTCGTAGACAAAGATTCGGAGTGAAGGACAATCCGGTGGGGAATACTGCAAGAATCAAAATATAAGAAGTTGAAATTTTCATAATGACAGTTTATGCTTTCTGTTGGATTATTGCTCTTTGTTCTCACAATAACAACAACACATCATATAAGGATTGATTGCATCTCGCATCCATCCTTGATGATTTGTTACCACGGCACTGATACGTGCGTTTTTTACGAATGTTCCGAACAAAAAATAGCGTTCGCATCAATGTCTTGATGGGAAACACGAACGGGACTCGAAGTTGCAGCACCCCCTTTTCAGGGGGGGGGCAGATTCTGTACTATAAAATGAATCGGAACAATAAAAAATATGTACACCTGGTTCTACACACATATCATCATGGAATATATCATAAAACAACAATCAACAATCAATCAACAATATGATTAGTTTCCCATGGATACTATTCATTGTAACATCATCAGTTCTAACTTCATTACCAGATGCCAGCCCATCATTGTTTTTGTATGACAAACTATTTGCCAACGAGAACGTATTCAAGAAAAAGTTTCACGGGAAACGCATATGGGTGACGGGCGCTTCCAGTGGCATTGGAGCCGAGATAACCCAACAGCTGCACAGCTACGGTGCTAAATTGATCATATCAGCCCGACGAGAGGAGGAGCTACACAAAGTCAAACTCTTGTGTGAGAAAAAATCACATGTCTCTTTTGGTTTTCGTAAAGATGGTGATGCCCATGCAACCCCAACCCCCTTTGAAATCTCGGTGCTTCCCTTTGACATGACCGACACGGATGAGAAACTGTCAACCGTCGTTTCAACGGCTCTTGAATTCCACAAGGGCATTGATATTCTTTTGTTAAACGCCGGTGCAGGACAATTAAGTCCCGCCATGAATGATTCTGTCTCAACTACAAGATCCTTGATGGAATTGAATTTTATGGGTCCAGCCAGATTGGCCATGGAAGTCATCCAACAGGATCAATGGGGAAAGGAAAAGTATGACCAGATTCATAGCAATACCAATGGTACTACGAGACGGAAAGGTCATATTGTCGTGACATCTTCGATTGCATCCAAAATGGCTTTGCCCCTGGGGACATCTTATGCAGCTTCCAAACATGCCGTACATGGTTTTTTTACTTCGCTTCGAAGTGAATGTGCAGAGTGGTTAAGAGTCGATTTGCCTTGTCCTGGTCCTATTTCGACTCGGTTCCAAGACAATGTATTAAAAAATCACAATTCTGTTCGTCTTTCTGGTGCAGTACACTCCTCTAAAGAACAACAGCAACAACAAGATGATGATTCTGAGTTGAAAATGTCAGTGGAAAGATGTGCTCGACTCATTTTGTCTGCAATGATTGGACCGTCCTTTATCATGCAAGAGACATGGATTTCTCGTCAGCCCACTTTGTCATTTATGTTTGTGAATCAATACTTTCCGAATGTGTCCAATTTCCTTCTTGGTAAGATCGGTCCACTGAGGTTAAAAGCTTACAACGCGGGACTACCCTTGTACAAGATATCAAGTTGGAAAAAGGTCGCTCAGATGGAAAAGATTCAAACGTCGCAAACAAAAGAAATCAACAAGAAAGAGACAGAGAATAAAAGATATCTCGTTGCGGAGGATAAAGAACTGTAGAGTCAATGCCTCACTCGTCACTAAGAATTAATTAAAACTAAGTTGCCGTCATGTTCATCCATACAATTCCATCATCTATGCATTCATCTAAATAATCCAGGTTGTGTAGACTTTGAAAAGAGATAACTGTCGGCCATACTCATGGTCGTAAAGACACCTCCTACTACGGCTGCCACACTGGTCAAGAAACGAATCCATCCATGGCGATATTCCTCAATCTCTACATGTAGGGGAGATACCTCGTAAAAGAAAAATACTCCCGGCAAACCTTTGTTAGATCCAGGTGATACATGACGCATATGTTCCGTGACGGAATATTGATTGGTCTGAATTGTCGTTCCGTTCAAAAATCGATACAATGTAGGTACGATTTGAACGTAATACTGATACATCCCATACGCATCTTGTATCATGTGAGATTCTCCATCCAATTGATGAACATCACCTGGATATTCGGCACCAAAACGAAGCTTATTCACAGTATGACTAACATTAAAAGTCTCAAAGGCCTGAGAAACAAAATCTTGCAAGGAACTGAATACCTGCTCTTTCCCAAAATTTTCCAACTCGTGTCCGGGTGCCAAATGCAAATTCCCCCCACCTGAACTCAGAGCTACCACGCCGTGAACATTGCACCCTTCTCCCACCATTTCCTTAGAATCCATAGCCGTTCGACACTGTACAATGTCCATATTTTTCTGAAATAACCAACCTTTTCGTTGATAGGCTCTTTTGACATCATCGCAAGTGTTACAGCATTCGCCTTCGTCTCCAGCTCCATAACAGGATCCACAG
Source organism: Chaetoceros muelleri (assembly GCA_019693545.1). Taxonomy (NCBI): domain Eukaryota; phylum Bacillariophyta; class Thalassiosirophyceae; order Chaetocerotales; family Chaetocerotaceae; genus Chaetoceros; species Chaetoceros muelleri. The sequence goes on along the minus strand of JAAMXU010001073.1, from coordinate 31,193 downwards.
GCTTCTTCTGCCGGATAGTAGTCGCCATGAGACTCATCTTCTTGTTGTATACGGATGCCCTTATCCCTAGCGAAAATTTCCAAATGGTCTTCTTCTAAAATTGTATTTCCAAGTTCAAATTTACTTTTCCTTCCAATGAATTTACCATCCTTGCCGATTCTATGCTTCCAAACTCGATGAGTCCGATCGATATGCATCGACTGGGGCTGTCCCATGGGATCATTGGCGTCGACACTTAGCAAGGGACAGGGGACGGATGGAAAGGTGACATCAAATTCCATCTCAATACCCGCAGGTGTCGTTGCGTTGACATGAACTCTTTCGCGCAGAGTCGGTTTTAGATTGTATCGGAGTTCTGTGTAGATGAGATAGGCAATGATAAGGAGCGTGGTCAGGGAGAGGATGGCTCCCTGTGACGTCTTGACGCGAAATTCGCTTGCGACGGAGGAGTGATAGTCAAAGTTTTTAAGACGCTGGGATAGCGATTGATTAGAACTCATCTCGCTTAGCATATATGTAGGCAATATTTATGATTTGAAAACGATTTAAAATAAGTACTGTAACTTATTGCTCCTGTTGTAACATAACCATTTGCTGCATGATGCAGTTAGCAGTTGTTTCCCTGTATGTTTCCTAAAAAATGATAAGGGCACAGTGTTCATTCGTAGCAGCACCAGCAGCGTATGTCATCGGCGTGCATGCCTGTAAGCAATAAGCAAGTTCTGAGGGAGCAAAAGAACAACACCAGAGGTTCCAACGTGGTCCCCCACCGTAGTACTAACCTGGCCAGACCATGCTTAACTTCGCTGAGCAGACGGGAAGCGGTGCTGTCATGGTTGTATGGTCGTTCCTGCTTGCACGAAATAGACTTGTCATTATGAACACTGTCCTGTCTTGTCCTCCAGCCTCACAACCTTTTTCACCAACCAACTTTCAACTTGCCGCCTTGACTTCACTACTTCATACTCCATTCTCCATTCATCCACCAGAACTATCAACCATCTGATATCAAGTAGCTATTTACATTTGATTTAAAAAGAAGTTTGTCTGGTAGTACAGCAACTTGTGACTTTCGTCCATTTTCAAATCACAAACGGGAACTTAGGTATTTGACAAATTTTCCATCTGGTTTCTCATCATGGACCCAAAACTTCGGAAACGAGGATGGTCCATATCGTCAAATTCTTCTCACCCGTCACCGCACAAGGAACAAAATTCCTCCCAAATACGGCCTCGATCAAATACAGATCAATCAGAAGATACTCTAGACACCGTGGAGAAAATGGAGCTTCTCCAATCTTTTCCAACGCATGAATTAGATGATGTATCTCATACGGAGGATGCCATTGAAAGTAATGTTTCCATGGTTGTTGATTCAATGCGTCATGGGGCTACGAAGGATGACGATGATGAGATGGAAATGTTTGGAGCTTCTGATAGTGAATTGAGTGATACAGCACATGAATTACAACCCAAGAAGAAGCGAATCAAGCTTGATCCTTCAGTTCAAAATATGAAGGTAGACGACAAAGAGGATAGGTTGCAGCAGGCTAAAGATAGACTTTCCAAGTGGGCCAAGAGATTATTTGATCCCAATCGACCAAGGGGACTTGTGGAAGCTCCCGAGACTATACCGCTTAACGATGAATTTCTTAGTCAGTTTGGGAAGAGGGAGAAAGAGTTTTATGAAAGAACGGGTAACAAAATTGAATTGGAAGATGATAATCTAGACGATATGGATGCTATAGATGACGACAAGGATGTAGTAAACGGGGGGGACGATGTCGACCACAAGGCCAATGGCAGTCGCAGTAAAGCAACAAAGGTTAGTAAATGTCTTGACTTGATAGAATCAAATTTTTATGAAAACGTCGTTCGTCGTTCAATGACACCATTTGGTTACTGTTGCTTACTTACTACCGGTACCCACAGGTAAAAATAAGTAATTTGGCCTACACTACAACGGAGCAAGCAGTCATACAACTTTGCGAAACATTCGGCCCAATAACTCAAATCAAAATGCCCACCGATGAGAAAGATCCAACCAAATCTAAGGGACGGGCCTACATCACCTTCCAACTGCAAGAAAATGCCGAATCTATCATTGAAAACATGAACGAGAAGAGATTTGAGGGGAGGATCTTACGAATCAGTCTAGCGTCGGAACGACCACAATCGGGGAGAGACAGTCTCGGTGGCACCGGAGGGGGTGGGAAACGAGCCGCATCGGCAAGGTATTTTGTCGATGACATTACGACAAAGTGTTTTCGATGCGGGCAAGTGGGACATACAGTTTCATCGTGTACCAACGAGGAGATGTCCAAGCCATGCCCTCTTTGTGCCAAGACAGGTCATGATTCTTATGTATGTCCTTTGAATAAGATTTGTTTCAATTGTGGGGTGCCGGGGCATATCAATCGAGAATGTCCCGAAAGACGTGGAATGCCAAGAAGGATGGTTTGCGGCTCCTGCTTTATTAGTGGTCATCATAAATGGGAGTGTAGGGAAAGAGTCTATAACATACCCTCCTATGGTGCCAAATGCCTAGTTTGTGGAAAAGATGGGCATTTCATGTGTGACACCATGAAATGGTTTTTTGGTTTAAGGGGTATTTTCTGTTTTAATTGCGGCAGAAAGGGGCATCATGGATCAAATTGTGATCGACCCACTGTCGATGAATGCATGCGAAACCCCGATTTGGTCCTGACAGAATTGGAGCGAGCAGAGGCCAAGTCAATAGAGGATGAGCTAGAAGAGTTGCGTCAAAGGCGAAGGGAGGAACACCGCCAGCGTGACAGAGGAAGACAGAGAAATAATCAAAGTGGGAATAGAGACAGAGCAAGAGCCAAAAGTCAACCAGCTCCCAATAGTCGATTCCGACCCTCTGAGAAGCAATCTTCCAAATATGGTAGGTTGTAAGTAGAGGGATATACATGACACATGGCACATGTTGTAGCGAATGCTATAAAAACATATTACAGTACAGTTAACGAAACCAAGTTACATTGGACTCAAATAATTTCTTCAACGGATCTGAGGATTATATCCAATTCATCTGGTTTGGATAAACGGTGATCTCCATGATCAACGAGTATCAACTTTTTGTTGTTGCTTGACACGCGATCGAAAAGACGTTTTGAAATCTCATGACTTATATCTTGATCCTGTGTTCCATGTATGAGTCTCAAGGGAACATTTTCCCCAATATTTACTGTACAACAATCATCTTCCAGAAGGAAATGCAATCGAGCCTCTTCTAGGAATTCCTTGTGGATTCTATAAAAACCAAGAGCATCATATTCTGTTGGATAATCACAGTATCCCGTGGTTTGCATTTCATTAGAATAAGATGGAGTGGCATATATATCTTTTTCAAGCAAGTCTGTAAAATCAGGTGCAGATGCTATTCCCACAAAACCAGCTACACGTCCAGGTCTTTTCTGAGCAAGAAGCATCATGATCCAAGCTCCCATGGAGGATCCCACTAAAATCTGCGATGAATTCTCTGGAATTTGGTCCAAAATTTCAATTGCGTCAGACATCCATCTACCAATTGTCCCCGGCTTGTCATGACGTATTGTGCTTTCTCCCTGGTTGTAATAATCAAACGTTGTATATTCCAATGAATGTTCTTGACAAAAGTGATAGAGCGCTTTTGACTTTGTACTTTTCATGTTGGAATGAAATCCTGGAAGATAAAAAATACCCGGCGAATCACCTCTTGAGTGCAGGTATGCCAAAGTATCGCCATTTTGCAGTGGTAAAAAATTCGTAGATGGTAACTGAGTATTGAAATTCAAAGCAATCATTTCAGATATCTATCTTGTTCGCTTTCCCGTGATCTTTTGTTTTCTCCTCTCGAAGTCTCGACCATGATGAATGGACTATGTTTTATGATTGGATCCTGAAAATGCTGAATTGACGACCTTGCCATACCAAATAATCATACTACTGTACAGTACATTACTTTATTCTTAGACAGTATTACCGAACACTTACCGTTGGTACATACTACGCACTTGTAGGTTCTCTGTTCTCTCTGTCTCTGTCTCCCTCTCTCTCTCTAGTAGAGGTTCTAACTAATGAACGTGGAATGGAATGTGGAATATATTATATCATCTCCGTATATATTATTATAGCACAAGGATCCAAACAACGAACAAACGAACAAATGAACCAAGCAATCAGGCAACCATGAAAACCTTACAACTACACATACTCCTCCATCTCTGCTCTCAATTCTCAAATCTATTGGCGTTCAGCACCAATACACTACTGTACAAGGTTCTTTCTATACTCAGCACCGAGTCACTTTGCAAAAACCCATGGGAATAATTCTAGAGTCTGATGAGGATGATGCCTCAATGGGTGTCATAATTAAACGAATAGATCCATTGGGCAACACTGCATCTGCATGCAAGGACAATCCACTAGGTGTAGATATTTGCATTCGAGATAGGATACTACAGGTTGATAACATGGACGTGTCAGAGAAAAGTCTGGAAGATGTCATGGGATTCATCATCAATGCACCGAATGACGTTGTAGAACTCGTCCTGGCAAGACCAAAAGATGCCATAGTCATGAAATGGTGGAATGGCATATCTGTCGCCGTAAGGCCGGGAGAGAAAATAAAGAACATTGCACGGTATGAAGCGTGTGTGAATATAAAGTATTCTTGCCAAGGCGGAGGATGCGGAATATGTGAGTGTTCTATGGTCACGGATAGGGGTAGTGAATTAGAACAAGGACAGGGGCAGGGACAAGAGCAAGAACATGGACGAGGAGGGGGAGAACGGTATTTTAGACCTTGTGTTGCAAGAGTTCCCAAGGGACCTTCTTTGATTTGGATAAAACCTTCTGATCGGTATGAACCATTAAATTAGTTAGTTAGGTTGTATTTGTTAGAAAGAATGAGATCTACGTGCAACAAATTGGAGTTTAAACAAACTAGTTTCACTTTATCTTGAGAAATGCCATAAGTGTCAGTAATAATGATACAAAATAAATACAAGTCTCATCATTCATCATTCATACAGACTCCAGTACAAGAACCGAGAACCGGTGCTGGCATTCCGCGCCCAGCTATCAGCAGCACAGCCTACAGCAAATACATACCAGGTGGCAAAATACCTAACGTACGATTGTCGTACGTTACGCTACTACATCCTACTGTGTGTGTGTGTGTGTATGTAAAAACCCTAATGCACGTTAACAAAAAAAATGATCTCAATGACAAAATTTCAGGAGCCGAAAGCCGGAGCGAGTAGAAGCGATTTTCGACAATAATTATTCACTGCCCATACAAGAAATCTCACCATGAAGTACTCTTCAATAACCACGAAGCATCGAAACGTCCCTTCGCTTGAAAAGACGTTATTATATTCGATAGGAACCGTATTGCTTTTCTTTATTTTGATCAGTATGACGACCTTTCAACAATTGCCTTCGATACCAACCCTCAAGGATATCATATCACCCGCCACTGGCACAACAGGAAACGAAACAAACTTTCATACAGCATTAGATGGGCTTGAATCGGAATTCTCACCCGAGTCCTTTCCTCAATCGATTCATTCCGTACCTCTCGAATCTATTCGACATCCCGCCGTTGAAATCATCCCTTCCCTATCTATTCCAAATTTAACAGTGCCGTCGTTTTATGATCCACCGCAGTTTCAACCCTACGGTGGGATTCGATCGTACCTTGGAAATTATGGCAAGGAGCTCATGACACCTTTGCAGGCACGGAGTGTCGGGTCGAAACTTGAAAATGGCCTTGGGACTATTTTTGTGGCCATTGCATCCTATCGTGATTTTCAATGTCGACAGACCATCGAGTCGATATTTACCAGAGCGACATATCCTGCTCGGATACGTGTGGGGGTTGTAGATCAATATGATTACAAGGTGGATGCTCCTTGTTCTCGACCGGAGGTTTCGTGTGAACAGGATCCTAATCAGGTCTTGTGCAAATACAAATCTCAAATTGATTTCTTTAGCATGGAGGCACAATATGCCATGGGACCTGTCTTTGCAAGACATTTAGGAAATCGAATGTATCGTGGTGAATATTTTGCCATTCAATGCGATGCTCACGTCGATTTTGTCTTGGATTGGGATACCTCCATCATCCAACAATGGAAAAATGCAGGGAATGAAATGGCAGTGATCACAGCCTATCTCAGTGATATACACAATAGTATGGATGAACAGGGACATTTATTGAGAAAGACACGGCCTATTATGTGCCAATCGGATTTTGAGGATGTGGGGGTGACGATGCATTTGAGGCATGGGCAGCAGCCGGAGGGTCCAGCTGGTATACATGGCGAACCGACTTTGGAGCCTTTTTGGGCGGCGGGGTTTTCGTTTGCCAGGGGTCATTTTGTAGTGAATATTCCGTATGATCAGCATTTGCCTTGGGTGTTTCAGGGAGAGGAAATTAGTATTGGATTGAGGGGATTTACCTATGTAAGTGTTGGAACGTCATGATTGTACATGATGCGAAATGAATGAGTATTCTTTTCCTAACACCCCATAATACATCACATTTGAAATTTTATAGGGATATGACTACTATACACCGGAAACAAGTTCTTGCTTTCATTATTATGCAAATGCAGATAAGACGGGAAAACGTCATACTGTCAAATTATTCTGGGAGAATGCGAAAAAGTTGAATCGCACCGTTGTGAAAAAGGTGGAACAGGGGGGTATGATGAGACTGAATGGTATTATTCACATGAGCCAACCCGGTATAACTGAGGAATCATGGAATCATATGGATGAGAATAAATATGGTATTGGAAGTGTGCGGACACCTGAGAAATTCTTTGAAACCTTTGGCATTGATATGAAGAATTTCAAGGTGCAGAGTCATTTATGTCGTTTTGTGGGGAGAAATATGCATAGAATATGGAAGCAATACTTGAGAAAGGATGGCATGGGAATAGATTATGATAAAATCACTTATCGATTCAAAGATCCAGATGTATATGGTAATACATGGAAAGATCTGTTGCCATAGCATAGATATAACAAAACTTGATAAAAATAGAGAAAAAAATACTCCTAATATTATAAATCCAATAATGCTGCTCCAAGAAATGCTAAAATTTGATGTACAGCCCTACACGTAACAATTGTATGTAGTCTACTACGTGCATGGCGTACAGTACTGCGCTCTAGCTAGAGGCGAGTAAAAAATACCGTTTTCCCTCTTTGCCCTGCTGTGGAGGAGGGTGTGTCGTTGGATTTTGAAAGACAACCAACAGACAACAAATAAAATAATATCACTTCTCTACTATTCGACCGGTATTTTTATTTACAATAATTTACAAGGCAGTTGCCACCTTTGATAAAATGCGCTAGAGGTCGACCATTCATTCAGTTCATATGCCTCTACTAATAGAAACAATTAACAACGAAAAGAATCAAAATCATCGGAGCCCAAGACTAAACTCTACAGCAGACCTCAACACTCCGAAAAGTATCGACGAAGAGGAGCAGCAAATTGCACCTCGACCATCGGATTTGCCCTGGAAAAAGCCTCCCTTGACACTTCTTCGACGAACCAAATTCTTTCGCAGATTCAAAACTGGAAAGAAATTTTCATTTCTCCGTTCGGGTAAAGGGAAATCCAATAATAAAGCCCACGAGAACGGTGGGAAAAAACGAAACTTTGTCTCTTATTATCAATCCTTGTCAGACGAGTCGGAACAAGGGCAGGAACACAAGAGTCATTCGTCATCTCCACTGTTGGGGATTTGTTATTCTGACTTGGGAGATTATTCATCTTTGAATCATTATCCGGATACTTCACGTTCCAATCAGCATAGTAGACATCATCATCGATTAAGGTCTCAATCGTTAAACGAATATAACGAATTCGAGTGTGCGTACTCTGACGATTCCAGTGCTGACGAATCCGATTTCAATAACGTTGTAGCTCATTCGAACAGAGAAAGTGACAAAGGAGGTAGCAACAGATATAATAACGACGACGATCTAAGTTACGATTCATCTAGAAACAGTTACTGTTCTCGGGATCGACTTATGAGACAAGAAGTGATCGACTGCAACAACGTTGAGAAAAGAGTCCATCCAGATACAAAGCCCGAAATCGAAGTTGTGGAGGAAATTCATCTTTTGACAGAAGATTTGCACATTCATCATTCAGAGTACAGTATGAGAAGGACCATGAGAAAATTTGTTCGGTGTTTCACACACAATGCTTTTTCAAAATACCTCTTGAGAATTCCCACTTTAGCGGATAATCTACCTCCTCCAGCAACTGTTATATTTCATCATCCAAAAATGTCTTTTGGAGCTTTGATTCTGGCATGTATGGTATTGGATCTGTTTATTATTCTTCCGGGATATATGTTTTCATTTATTTTCACTGAAATTGGAGTGTACCTCATGATTCTATTGTGTATTTGGAACACAGGAAGATTTGTGTTGCGAATGATAACGTTTCCGGGTGCAACATCTCGGCTCAGAGGAGAGATTGAAACTGAATTTACCAAATATAGTATTCGAATGCTGGAGAATGCAGCTGAAGCTATATTGGAGCTGACAAAGACCATGGCTTCGATGGAAGATGTCACCATGAATGGTTACAATGGTGTAACTTTGGTAGACGGGGCAAACGGAAATGTAACAAGGTTGATTGGAAAGAAGTCTATAGCACCGCACGAGCTATTTTCTCTATGGAGCAAAGTTTGCCAGTATCGGGATAGAGTCCTAGGAATGTATTACGATGTTCTTCATTGTTTGTTAATGGATGAGGGGCAGGGCTCTGGGGAAGAAACTAGGTATGGAAACAATCCTCTAGTGGGTGATATTGGTAACTTGGTTGACATTTCTTGCCGAGCCAAGTCAGACGGCGAAAAATTCATGAAAGCGTTGAAAAATGTTTTAGACGACTTGGAATCTTTCGAGGCTAGTGCTGGGAACTATCTGAGGGACCCGAACAAGAATGCGCACGTATTGAAGGGAAGTACAAGGGACATACGGAGGTTGCTTATTTCGACAACTGAATTTGCAGAGTCCCTTTCTTTTCTACGTTCCTCCATGAAAAAAAGTTCAGATTCCGACATTGACCATGAGGTCGAAGACGACGAATCGCAAGATAGCGATTTTGAGACGAATCACAAATCTTTTCTCACAGAAATTTTTGAAAACATAAAACATGCGTCAAGCAGTCTTGTTGATTTACTTGACCCACCACCACACGAATCAATATTTGGTTTAGATACGCTGAGAGGTGCAGTTTTGTCAAGGTATCGCGGTTCTCGGCAACTTTGGATCGATCGGCCTCGTCATCTTGGCGGTGGAAAGATTGACGCTCTTTATATTCCAGCAGATGGAATATGCAAAAGTAAGACAAACGATAAGCGCATTGGAAAATGTGTTCTATTTTGCAATCCAAATGCAGGTTTGCTCGAGGTTGCTACTGGGATAAGTTTAATAAGTGGAAACGTGTCAAGTAATACTGCCACAGATCTTTCATGCTGGACAGAATACTATCTTTCGCAAGGATTTGATATTGTGCTATTCAATTATACTGGTTTTGGTCGAAGTCATACAGGATCTCAGAAAATCAAAAAAAAGTTTTCAAGAGGTCCAGCATTTATCGGACGTATCATCAAATCTGTCCTATTTGGGTTCAAGCCATCACCATCGAGTTTGAAACTTGATGCTACCACTATCGCCACACACATCATTGAAAAAATTGGCGTGGAGAAATTTATAATTCATGGCGAATCGATTGGTGGAATGGCGGCCGCAGGTGCAGCGAATGTGGTCAGTCGCCGACACTATCTAGATCTCGAATCGCGTCCGGTGACGTATCCAACATTACTGATAGGTGATAGAACGTTTTGCAACCTCAACGCTACCGCTTGTCGTCTCGTAGGAAACTGGACACGGTTTGTCATACCTATTCTTACGCCATTTTGGGATACTAATGTCGCAAGGGACTTCACTTCGGCGAGATGCAGAAAGGTCGTAGCCCAAGATGCAGCTGATTCGATTATCCATGATTCATCATCATTGAAGAAAGGTATTACTACGGCACAAGAATATACAAAAAGGCAAACTAAAAGTTTAGACACTGTAGGAGAAGTTCCGTTGCCATACCGAATGGCTGAATATGAAGATGTCGGTGTGCAGGAATCCAAATTTGCAAGATTCCCCTCATCATTGCGGCTTAAAGTACCATCATGGCCGACAGATAAGCACATAGATCTATCCGAGGCAATGCATTTCGCTGCTTGCGTAAGGCGAATAGGAAAAGTTGCGACAAATATTCGCAAGAACCAACTTTTGAATTGTGTGAAGCCATGCCAATATGATGATGAAGAGGAAGGTATTGAGATAACAGCTGTCTTTAGCAGAGACGTCGATAACAACGACGATGTGGACCATGAACATGATGCCCTTCTCCATGTATGGGACAATTTGAGTTTATGCGATGGTCTAACTGGTTTGTGTTTAGGAGCAGCCGTCAAAGATGGTTACGACTGCACAGTCGACTGGCTGTCGGGTATTTGTACATTAGGATGTCAAAGAGTTGCTCTGGCTGCGGAGTTCAGACAAAACGTCGGTAGTGCCCAGAATATTTTGTTTGACAAGATCGTCGTAGAAGATCAAGATTTCAACACTTCTGCGTCAGATGTATCCTCAAGAAATAGCTTTCAAGAGACTTCCTTACCGTTACCCCACGTAATTGATACACTTCAAGCAATTATACAATCTTGTAATTTATATCCTGTGGAAGATAGCCCCATAAAGAAAGGTAAGTAAGTTTTCAACGATGATAACTGTTCTTGATTAGGTCTAACACCTGGCTGTATCTTTGCACTTAAAGTTCGAAATGAGCTGGATTACTGCGTAAATATGTTTGAGTATATTAAGAAAAGGATAACTTCAGAACACTCAGTGAAGAACGCTCTGGATAGTGCTCATTTTAGGGAACTAATCGACGAATTTTCTACTGGAAGATTTTTAAACTTGCGCTGTGGACACAATAACCAATACTCTGTGCAAGAAAGGATAGAACTCACGTCTATACTCAATGAAGCTCTCAACGATGGCGACGCTAAACGGAAACCAATACTTGAGATTATGTGATGCAAATGTAAAGGTGCTTGTTTCCAACGATACAAGTACTATGCAAATCGGAGATTGATTAAAAAAGATTGATTACAAATTCGAAGTTTGCACTGAACAGAGGAGTTAACAAATTTGCTCAAACGAATGGTGTTGAAAGATTATTTGACCTGACAACAAAAATTGTTTCAACTATAAAGTTTTTAAGTTACTTTCTAATAATCAATTTCTCTTTTGAGATCTTCTTCGGTAAAAGAATGTCCCCTAGTCACGCGATAATGAAGTCTAGTCAAAGGTCTCTTTTTGGAGGGCTCAACATCAACGTAGTCTTCATCGTTATCAGTAATCGGCACAGCTTCAATATGAACAACACATCCAGTGCCAATTTCCCCGCTGATGAGCATTTTACTCAATTTCGTTACAACAGTCTGTTCAAGGTATCTCTCAACTGGCCGAGCTCCATAGTTAGGATCGTAACTTGCGTCCAATATTGATTGTGCGCCGCTACTCTCTAGTACGACACGTATTCCCTGTGCTGCCAGTCTTCTCTTGACGCCTCTCATTGCTTTATGACATATCCTCTCTAGTTGACTCTTTCCGAGTGAATTGAACATAACTATAGCCGAAAGGCGGTTCAAAAATTCTGGTGAGAAATGTGCACGAACGGATGTCATAACCGAGGAATAGGCAACAGCTTTCGTGGCTTCATCGCTATCACTAGAAAGTCCTAGCAAAAATTGGGCTCCCAGGTTGGATGTCAGAATAACAACAGTATTGGTAAAGTCAACTGTCCTGCCCTTACTATCTGTGAGTCGTCCTTCATCTAGCACTTGAAGAAGCAAAGTAAGTACTCTTGGATGAGCTTTCTCTACCTCGTCAAATAAAACAACAGTATAAGGTTTCCTGCGTACAGCTTCCGTCAGCTGGCCACCTTCATCGTGCCCAACGTATCCTGGTGGTGCACCAACTAATCTTGACACAGAGTGTGGCTCTGTATACTCACTCATGTCTATACGAACCAAATGTCTTTCGTCACCATCGTATAGTTCAGAAAAGAGAGCTTTCGCCAATTCTGTCTTACCAACACCTGTGGGACCAAGGAATAAGAACGATCCAGTTGGCTGATTTTCTCTTGCGAGTCCAGCCCTTGATCGCAAGATGCAATCCACAACTTCTGTCACTGCTTTATCTTGCCCAATGACTCTTTTCATGATTCTCTCATCAAGCTTCAACAAACGCTCTCTATCTGTTTGAGATAACTTTGTGACAGGAATACCAGTCCAGCGGGAAATGATTTCAGTTATATGAGCAGGCGTGACAACTTCAGATACCATATTATCGCCTGCATCAAGATTATCAAGCATATGCGCCTTTCGTTCATCTTCCTTCCTGACGATGGATTCAATATGTTTGGTGAGGTCAGGAATGGCACCATACTTGAGATCTGCTGCCTTTTCAAAATCTCCCATACGTTCCGCTGTAGCTGCCTTGTGCTCTAAGTGCGCAAGTTTCTCTTTTGCTGCCTTGATTTCATCTGCACGCCCTCTGTCCGCTTCCCACTTATCTTTGAGTGGTTGTAGTTCTTCCTGTAAATTACTTATTTCTTCTTGCACGGCTTTCTTTCGTTCCTTACTTGCTTTATCTTTCTCCCGTCCAAGCGCAGTGGCTTCAATCTGTAATTGAAGAATTTTCCTTTCCAACACATCAATTTCTTCCGGACGAGAATCAAGTTGCACTCTTCTCGTAGCAGCTGCCTCATCCACAAGATCAATTGCTTTGTCAGGTAAGAAACGATTCGTGATGTACCTATCACTCAACTTGGCTGCAGTAATCAGGGCAGCATCCGAAATCCGAACACCATGATGAGCCTCATACTTGCTTGTCAAACCACGCAAAATAGATATGGTTGCCTCGACAGACGGCTCCGAAACCCGCACCTGTTGAAAACGACGTTCAAACGCAGAATCCTTTTCAATATGTTGCCTGTACTCTTCCAGAGTCGTGGCCCCCACCATTCGCAGCTCTCCTCTTGCCAACATGGGCTTGAGAAGATTTGCTGCATCCATGGCACCATCTGACTTTCCTGCTCCCAACACAAGATGAACCTCATCTACGAAGAGTATAATGCGCCCCTCGGCCTTTTTGCATTCATCAAGAACAGCCTTGAGCCTTTCTTCAAACTCTCCTCGGTATTTCGCTCCTGCTACCAAAGCACCCATATCAAGTGTCCTCAATGCTATCCCCTTGAGCCCTTCTGGTACATCTCCCTCCAAAATACGTTGCGCAAGACCTTCTACAATCGCAGTCTTACCCGTTCCAGGTTCACCTACAAGACACGGATTATTCTTTGTCCTACGACAAAGAATTTGAATCACTCGACGAATCTCTTCATCCCTCCCAATCACCGGATCCAATTTTCCTTCATCGGCTGCTTTCACAAGATCCACTCCATACTTTTCAAGTGCTTCATAAGTCTCTTCCGCACTCGCACTGGTAACCTTTCTCCCTCCTCTCATATCCTCCAAAGCCTTAATGGCCACCTTCTTCGTCAGTCCAGCATTGCTCAGTTCCGTCTTCACATCCTTATCCGAATCATAAAGGGCAATAAAGAGATGATCCAAAGCTACCAATGCATCACCATTGGACTTGGCTGCATTCTCAGCTCTCTTGAGCAACTGACTCACAGAGGACGAAAATGAAGCTTCGGCGGGAGCAGGACTCTGAGAAGGTTTCTTGAGCAACAGACGCTGCAATGATCTTCTGATTGTATGGATGTCAATCGGATTCGATTCTGCAGCTTCGGCACGACAGCATAGTCTTGCACCTATGGAATCGTCCTTGTCAAAAAGGACAATGGCCAGGTGAAGGGGTTCGGCGAGTGCATGGCCGTTGTCGCGGGCTAGAGTGAGGCACTGTTGGAGTGCCTTGTTGGTTGCATCGGTCATTGTTCTTTCGGTCATTATTATGTATTGTTATTATATAGGTGATTGTAGTGCAGTATTTGATTGCTTTGTTGGTTGTGTGTTTTGTGATTGTGTGTGTGTGTTTTACAATTCTATCTATCAATCAAGTGAAAGTTTTTTATGTCATGAAATAGAGAAGTTCCAATTTTCTTCTTTCTTCGTTTTGACAGGTTTTGACATCAACTCACTCCATTCCGCGAACTTCTCAGAAAAATGTGTCCAAGTCTTGGAGGCTCCAAGACTGTCCAAGAGTTTTACGGTACGTACATAGTGTATGTAGTACTTTATGTACCGAGTATGTAGGTACCACTGTGCTGTATGTACAACCTACGACAAGCCTTCAGGGCCAGTCTATCCATAACGGGTTGGTACACCAGTAGCTTCATCGCTACTGTACATCCCCCTGGTCCATCATCCCCCATTACTACCAAAACTGTTTACTGTTTCCCTCCACCGTCCCCATGGAAAAACACAAACATCAATCAATAAGTACCGGTATATTGTTCTTTCTTTTTATCAATCACACAAATCGATCAACAAACAAACAAACACAATCACAAAATGGGAGGCGACGGTGGTGTAATTGCAAGTGATAGACGCTATATGCGCGGCGCCGGCCAGGCAGATAATACAGGTGACTCCAAACGAGCTTCCAAGGCTGCAATTGCAGAGGCAGAACGAGAGGCACAAATACAGGCCATGACGACTTGTGCCATCACGGGTGGGACCCTTGATTACAATCATGTCGTTGTGTGTCCCTTTGGTAGACTTTACAATCGAGAAGCTGCTGTAGAAGCTTTGCTAAGGAGAAAGACCAAGCATGCAACGGATCGTGATGGAAAAGGAGAAGACGGAGACGATGCCACGATGGAGTTGGGTTGGCAAGTACGCGGATTGAAAGATTTGCATCCTGCTCATTTTCAACTTTTGAAAAATGTTTCAAATAATGGTGGTGGTGGTGGTGTGGATACATTTGTTCCAATATGTCCAATCACATCTGTCGAATTGAATGGAATTCAACCTGCATATTTAATTATCAAAAGAAAAGACACCGCGAAAAGGGGTAAAGGGGAAGACATTGACGATGATAATGCCAGAGAACGAATACCAAATGTTTTAAGTGAAAAGGCAATCAAAGAAATGGGAATGGATGCATTGCAGGAGGAATATGGACCTTTTGAAAAGGATGATATGATTCGTTTGGTTCCATCCTCGATGGCACTAGCTGAAATCAAAGACCGATTAAAAGCCAAATGGGAATCGGAAAAAATCTCCAAGAAGAAACGAAAGAAAGGTACAAAGAAACCTGCAAAGTCCAAAGAAGAAGAAAATGACAATCCAAAGCGACTGTGTTTGGAGGCTTCGTCGTAATTTAGAAAGACTGTGTTTCATAGTGTCATCATTCGTAACCTACACACTTTAAAATGTAAAACGTCCTTTATTGAATCTCTACTACACCCGCACGTTTCTTTCCTGCTCGAAGAATGACTTCTTTGGAATCACCAAAATCAGACAATGTCAAACTTCCAGTTTCATCAGTGATCTTTTCTTCATTTAACTTTGCCCCCCCTCCTTGAATGAGACGTCGCGCTTCCTTTTTACTATCTACCAGTTTCAGCTCCAAGAACAAATCGGCAAACCTGACACCCTGTTCAAGATTTTCTGCCGTGACGAATATCCTAGGGAGTGACTCGGTACTCATACTTTTCGATTTTTTATTGAACATATTGTCCACTGTCTCATGAATAACCTTGAGACAGTCTCGTCCATGCAGCAAGGCTGTGGCCTCATCTGCCAATACAACCTTTGCCTTGTTAATATCTGCTCCTTCTAATTTGGACAATGTCTCAACCTCCTCCAAAGGCAACTCTGTAAAGAGCTTCAAGAAACGAATAACATCTTCATCCGATGTATTACGCCAGAATTGCCAATAATCATATTCACTCAATCGATCTGCATTGAGCCAAACTGCTCCATTGGCTGTCTTGCCCATTTTCTTTCCATCACTTGTCGTAATGAGAGGAGCTGTCAATCCAAACAATTGAGTTCCATCACAACGACGACCAAGTTCTGTCCCTGCCACGATATTTCCCCACTGATCACTTCCACCCAACTGCAATCTAGCATCGTACCTACGACTCAGCTCCAAAAAGTCATATGCTTGAAGAATCATATAGTTAAATTCCAAGAAGGAAAACGGTGCCTCACGTGCAAGACGCTGTTTGACAGACTCAAAACTCAACATACGGTTGACAGTAAACTGTGTCCCATAGTCACGGAGAAACTCCAAATACTTGAGAGAGGATAGCCAATCATCATTGTTCACCATGATGGCATCCGAGGGACAATCATTTCCAAAAGTGAGAAACTTTTCAAATACCTTGGATATACCCCGAGTATTGGCCAAAATTATATCATCTGTTAATAACTTCCGACTCTCATCCTTACCAGTGGGATCTCCAACCTTACTCGTCCCACCCCCAATCAATACAATTGGTTTGTGACCACTCTTTTGCAAATGTCTCAAAATCATAATTTGTAACAAGGATCCTACGTGAAGTGAGTCAGCAGTAGCATCAAACCCTAGGTAGGCACTGAGCGCCTTGCCATCTTTGGATCTTTCCATCATGATAGCATCTAGTTCTTCAATGTTGGTACACTGATGCAAAAATCCACGATCTCTCATGGTCTTTAAAAAGGGGGAGCGTAATTTGGCCAACGTTTCGGATTGGGATTCATAAATGGAAGAAGAGGATTCTTCTTCCTCTTGGACTTGTCGTTCTTGTGGTGTAGTTTCTTCAGCAGTTGAATCATGTTGAGCAGTCGATCCATGTCGAAAGGTACTCGATCGAGAGGTGTGTTTGGTCCTACTAAAGGTAGACGATGGTGCGAGTAACAAGCGATTGGTGAGAAGTTTGGTGTTGGTGAAGGTGCCTTTGTTGGATGCAGTGAGGAAAGCGCAGGATGTCTTGATGAGGGTGGATGACGACATTGCCATGGCCAGTGTAGTGAATGCTGCCATTTTGAACATCATTCTGTTTTATACTCTATCTTTCGTCAATATATATGTTGGTTGATCAATTAAGAATCTAATTTGAATGAATAGTTACTGTATTGGAGAGTTAAGAAAAGGAATCGATCAAGGAGTGGTGTGTTTGTGCCCTGTGGATTTGGTCAAGTTGTGACGCACATACGTACCATACTGTGAAAGAGGTACAAGTACAGTGCAGTTCATTCACACGATGGGCGGTGGGTAGCGAAAAGAAAACAAAATGATAAAAAAGAGAAAGAGGGAAAGGAGGAGAGAGAGAGAGAGGAGATGAAGAATTCAGTAAGAATTCACGATTCATTTCGTTACAGTGTTGGGAGCAGTATTGGGACTTTAACACGATACTGGAATGCAGTACTACTGTGCTCTACTGAGCAGTACGTATTCGAATGTACAGTACGGTACCATTATTTGTTGGGAGCAGTTGGGAGAGAGCTGCTGTCCACCCCGCGCCCCCGCTATTACTGTACTACGTGGAGAGCACAGTTCTGTACTTTGAGCGTACGTACAGTAGTACAGGTGCTGTCGTGGGTCACACAGTGTATTGCTACAAAAATAGGTATTTGATATATACAATAGTACTAATCCTCTGCTTCATTTATAATCGTTTCTTACGTAGATACCATACGATAGTACCGTAGAAACTGATTACTTCCTTCCTCCCCCCTCCTCCCTGTTGGCGACCGAACAAAACGAAACGGCTACCACAGTTTTTTCAGCTCTGGTAAAGTATCTTCACCAGCATTCACAGTGCAACGCCCACAATCCAGCTTCTATTGACAAATTCAACACCATGGATCGTGACTCCCTCGTATACAAGGCAAAGCTCGCCGAGCAGGCTGAGCGCTTCGATGAGATGGTCGAAGACATGAAGGCGGTAGCCAAGCAGCCCATGGAACTCACCGTCGAAGAGCGCAACCTTCTCTCCGTCGCCTACAAGAATGTGATTGGATCCCGCCGCGCTTCCTGGCGTGTTGTTACCTCCATTGAGCAAAAGGGAGAGGCGGACAAGCAGGCCATCATCAAGGACTACAAGTCGAAAATCGAGTCCGAGCTCATTGAGATCTGTAATGATATCCTCGGAATCATCGAGGAGAGTCTCATCCCCAACTCGACTTCGGAAGAAGCCAAGGTGTTCTATTACAAGATGAAGGGAGATTATCACCGTTATCTCTCCGAGTTTCAGACTGGAGGAGCTCGTAAGTCTAGCGCATCTTCGGCTCTTGATGCTTACACTGCCGCTTCTGGAATTGCCGCAACCGAGCTCCCCCCGACGCATCCTATTCGTCTCGGATTGGCTCTGAACTTCTCTGTGTTTTACTACGAGATTCTCAACTCTCCGGACCGCGCTTGTACAATCGCCAAGTCTGCGTTTGATGACGCTATTGCGGAACTTGATACTCTTAATGAAGAGTCTTACAAGGATTCTACTCTCATCATGCAGTTGTTGAGAGATAACCTCACACTCTGGACTAGTGACCATGCCGTACAAGAAGAAGAACCACCGGAAGGAGAGCAATCATAAGTAGTGTGTAGTAATGATGCAACGTATTGGTGGCTTTGCCATGTCTTTTCCCACAAGATTATTGCAGGATCCATCATAATAATATGTGGGAGAGTTTTAGTAGAATGAGCGGAAACGTTCTAACAATATAATGAATTAGTTTTAAAAATATCTTCATTGTACTTTGTAGAGGTGTTATGTCCATTTGATGTTAGACTGCACTTGAATTATTTATAGATTAGTCATTCCGAACCATATTATATTTTACAGGGCGAGCGGATCGGTTAATTGCTCCATCTTTGCTTGATTTAAAATTCAATTCTATGCACACAATATCTACTAATAAACATCATACTTCTTTATGAGCAACATGGTATGTTTTAACTGCTGACTGCTGCAAGCTGCTGCATCAACAATCAAAATACAGTATGCGTGATACTTTTTGCTCCAGTTTTCTGTCCACCACTCCTTCCCTACACAGTAAAGTACAGTACACTCCTGCATCTAGTTTTCTCTATTCGTACAGCTCTCTAGCTAGAGGCTACCAAACACCAAACCGCAAACCGTTGATTTTTGATTTTTTTAAGCTTTTTTTTTTCATGTTTCCTTCATGTCGTTGCTGCCTACAGTACAGTGCCAGCTAACTAACCACCAACTGCCTAACCAATCCTACAGGAAATGATATTTGTTAAAAAGGGAGATGATGGGAGGTTCAAGAAGAGGAAACGGGATACCTCCGAGGGTGGCGGGCAGCAGGGATGGATAAAGGCTGGAATAAAGCACTTTAAAGAGTTGATTCTTGATATTGTTAAAGAGTTGAGGGTTGACAGGATGAGGATGAGTTCAATGATGAACCAGTGTATGTATGTACTGGTATCCCCATCTAATGTGCGTATTTACATTATAATATTCATTCATACTCTTGAAATTGTCAATTTAGGAAATGGTTAATTGCTATATTGTATGAGAATAGTAACTTTGAGTATTTGTACTAATAGATTGCCTCAATGAGGTATGTTCTTTTCAATGTCATACTCAGTGTGGACATAATAATTGAGCAGGTGTTAAAAAGAGAAGATGTTATTAATAGACAAATATGAAATTGAAGCATGTTAAACTGCTTAGTGGTGGTTGTAAATGTTTCTTGCAAATTAATAAGCATATATGACATAGTCACCTAGTTTGTGGTAAAGGTAAATGTAATCTATTATTTGTATGTATTTTGTGGTTATCTGTGATAGTATGGGTTTGTAATTGTCTATGTTCCTCTGCATTTTCAATCCTTGAAGCTTCCTTAATAGTGGCAATGGAATATCTTGTACATAGTTATGCCAAATGGAAAGTTTCTAGAATCTTTTGTTTGATAACTTTCCTCCTTAGTATCATTTATGGTAAGTAATGTCTGCTTTTGATTGTTATTGCATAGAATGCTTTCATAAGTCATATTTAAGCTTACTGGCCTTTTCTCTCATAATTTTTAATGCCCCACTTGATGTATCAGCCACAGATGCTGGTCTTATTTTTCTTGACATGTAAGTCTTTGCTCCTAGTGTTTGTTTTTCTTACCATGTTGTAAGAAGGGATGTCTATATGATTTCTGATTCTGACATTTATTTTAAATTTGGCTGGTATAATAATTTTGTCATTCTTTTGGTTGCATTCAATGAGACATTTGGTGCAGGGTGGATCTACACCATTGAAAAGCAATGTGCTGTGCTTGGATGCTGCGCAAGTGTTTTTGCCTACATGGCAACTCACTTAAGATCAGTTCTTCCAGCAAGTGGGTATTAATCTGGATTAAGGAATGATAATGAAGTTTGGAGAAGTTTTGTAGCTTTATTTTGTTGTTCATTGCGACTGTTTCTGCTGCGATAGGATATTTTTTGTCAAAACAAATGAAGAAGGAACCTGGCAAATGGACATGGCAATCAATCATCTATGAGTTGACACTGAGCAACGTCATGAATCTAAGGCATGACATCTCTACAGTGGTTGGCTATTTACCCCATGGATTTGGGCATTTGCATTGAAAACATTATTCCACATATTCTTTTGATTCTGGTCATATATTTAGTGACTTCAAAAATGTACGAGGACAATCTTTATTTGGTTATTATGAATGTAATGTTACTTTGTCATTTCAGTTGCTGGGGATCATTATTGTATGATTTACTGCATCATTTGTCCTTGTTGGAGCTGCCATTCCTCGGGTGTTTCAGGACTTAGATTTACTCAAGACATAATCAAATAATGATCTCAAGTCAGATGCTAATAATCTTTCAATCAGCACCATAACTAAAAATGAATATGCTTTTTAGTGGGCATTAGCACCATCGGTCAGGTAGTACTTGCTACTACTGTAGTAGCACATGCATCTGCTGGCATATGGTGTAGTACCTATGTAATGTCATTGTCCTTCTCTGTTGTCCAGATTGATCTGAAAAGACAAGTTACAGGAGGACCACCAGTTCAATAGTACTAGGTAGACAAAGTTCTTTCAGAATGATGATGCAATGGAAGAAGAGCATCACATCATGTGCTGGAGAAATGTTTCTGATTCCAAATCATATGATGAGCTTCTTGTAGTACTACAGCATATTGAGAAGGTTGAATGACCTTCTTGAGGAAAAGGAGAAGTCCAAGAAGAGGAGGTCCGTGAAAAGATGGACAAAGGATCTTAGAAGAAACCAAGGCGGTGGTGGTGAACAATGATTGCCTACCAACAAGAAGCAGCCCAAGACTTCTATGCTGGCAAATCCTTTCGTGGCTGGACAGAAAGGGACAGTTATATGTGAAATGAAATGGACAGTTGTAAGTGAAATGAAATCATGATCACTGTGTAAAGTTTGTTGTCTCAGACAAACTACTATTGGAGTCATCAACAGGACTCGGCCACCAGCAGTAACAATAAGAAGAAGAGCTTATCAACCAAGCTCTTCTTTCAACAGCAGCAGCAAGAAGAAAGCCTAATCACTTTCATACATTACAGGCATGATGCATTTGCTTGACTAGTACTAGTACTACTATATAAATATTTGCTTCTGATGATCTGGTAACAAGTATCTTTTGTGGCAACAACAAGTCAACTGGAATAGGGTTTGATTAAGAATCCAGTCAAAATGATTATGAACAAGTAGAGCTGCGAGAAGCAGCAGGAAAAATCGATGCTCATGGGATGTAGCGATGTAGTAGCTTTGTATTTTTGTTACATGTAGTATCACAATTTGAAGACGAAGGTAAAATTGGAATTTGCCATAGCTGAAGAACAAGCGAAATGCCACGTAATTTCGAGCAATCCGAGAAATAATGAGCAAGATCATATTCTTTCTTTCAATCGACGAAGTAGTAGGGCACCTCTGCTGAAAGCAGAATAGATTATTGGTTTGGTCGTAGGGCAACCAAGAAAAAGCAATAAACAAGAATGAGGAGGACGATCATGAGTGTCCTGCTCTCATCCTCCTCTCGTCTGCTCTTTAGAGTACTCTATAGCTAGTGACTAGTACTTTTTACCAAAAACAGGACGAGCCAAAACTTTAATCGATGTTGCAAAACAACAATCCCGTCAAAGTGAAAAAGTATGCTACCATTACAAATTTAATGCGTACCCAACATGCTTCCTCTGCAGACCTATGGAATTCTTTTCACGCGGTCAGATGACGATGGCTGAATGAAGAATCATGTAGACAGTAGTACTACAAACGATCATCTAGTAATACACCATACTGCATGCATCACTAATGCTGCTGCGTAATCCTTATCTTTTTCTGATATCCTTTTTGAACAAACTGAACTGCATCTCAAAAGCAAGCAGCAAGGCAGCACCAAGCGCAGTACGGCTCAATGGTTGTTGGTGCTGGTGGTAATGATCTTTCTCCATCATCTGGTATCATAGCATTGCTGTCTCTTACTAATCTTTCGTCCAACAACCTGCGACGACTGTGCAATCTTCTTCTTGTCCTCGTAGTCACTTTCAAAGCAGGAGCAGCAGGAGCAGGAGCAGCAGTATCATCCCCAGTTCTTCTCGTCGAGGCATCATCCAATACAAGAAATACAGGACGAGTAGTATCCTCCTTATTGACGACGAGGACGACGTCATCTACTGCATTCCGTGCCGTTTGTTCTTCTTCTTCCAGCACCTTCTTGTCCTCAGCCTTTGCGATCCACCATCGTCGCCGATCAAACAAGGCAGCACCCATGTCTTCTTGTACAGAGCTAAAATACAAATCATTGGAAGATCATGATTACTACTATGCTGATCGTGAACAGTTCCACAGTCACAATGGTAGTAACTTCCAAGAAGCAGGCGAACGTCTCAGTGGTGATGACATTCACGAACAAGACAACGACTACAGTACTACAAGCAGCAGTTCTTATAACCCCGGTCTTTATTACGATGAAGAATGGCAAGAAAATAACATTCGACGACTGTCCACGGTTTCCAACACTATCTTCCTTTCAGCGGGCATCATGTACCTGGCAACTTCCACATGGGACATCAACCCCCCTTTCGAAGACGATTCCTCCTCCTCCAAGGCATTTATGATTTATACTCTCTTGGGTAATTTGGCACCAGTGACATATCTCATCAACAGTTTGTTTGATATTCGTTTAGCCAACTCCATCAGAAAAGCCCAAAAGATAAAGAGAATGAACCAACGTCTATCTCTAACAACAACAACAACAACTACAAGTCCAAGCACTGATCATGACACCAGCTTTGTTCCAAACGCCAATTCTAGAAATGAACACCTCACAGCCGAGATATGGGACGATAACGATACTTTTTCTCTCAGCCATGATACTCTCAAAACTTCCTTCTCCCACAACGATAACGACAACAATCCTCAAATCCTCAACGCCAGTCCTCGCACAAGATACAGCAAATCCTCATTCAAACGAGTCAGAAAATATGCAGCACACCGTCGAGAATTCACTGCCGCCTTCACCTTTTTCTTCGCTGCCCTCTTCTCAGTCTTACCCATTATCATCCCTCTCAGCATTGGCATCTCCGACGAGGAAGCCTTTACGATATTCGACGGAATCTCCGTCCACACCTACATGCTCAGTTCCATCTTTGCCCTCATGGGTTCGATCCGTACATTACGTCATCTTGATTGGGACCTAGGCAAGGCGGATACTCTGGAAACATTGGGTGATTTACTCTTTTTTGGTGGGAGCATGGTAGATCTGATCTTGTTTGATTTTCATTTTGATGATGGCGCTGTGGGATGGCCGATTTTTTCTTCTACGCTTTGGTGTGTGGATGCCTTGCTTTATTTGAATTCGGATTGGGTTGCGTCCAAAATGTTGAAATCCAGGCAAGATATCATAGTGTAGTAAAGAAGGCAGGAGGACGACTGCTGGTGGAGGGACAGGACTTGCTGTATCATGTATGACATTAATTTGATAATATCCTAACTAAAAACCAGTATAACTACCAACCACCTGTCAGCAACCATGAAGCAATATATATTTTGTGAGTACAAAGTAGAAAAAGAAAGAAAGTATTCAAAAAAATAAATTCCTTCCACTTCTCATGATGTCGTATTCGTGCATCTCCTTCTCTGTCCTTTGAATCTCATCGTGTGCTGTCATGAACGTAAGTCATGCGATAG
The DNA here is from genome assembly GCA_019693545.1 of Chaetoceros muelleri. Taxonomy (NCBI): domain Eukaryota; phylum Bacillariophyta; class Thalassiosirophyceae; order Chaetocerotales; family Chaetocerotaceae; genus Chaetoceros; species Chaetoceros muelleri. The sequence goes on along the minus strand of JAAMXU010001073.1, from coordinate 6,944 downwards.
GAGATAGGACACACGTAAGCATTACGTAAAGTACCGTACAGTACGTAGCACCAAAGGGCAACTACACAGTACTGTAACAAAATGACCAAAAATAGAAAAAACGGAAACCACACCGTGGGGGTTTGTACTGCTACTGTAGCTAGTAGGTACGTTGTGTACACTAGCATAAATTTCCTGGCACAGACCACAGAGATAATAACTGGGAATCTCACTGCATGACTGTAAATATAATTCATTACGAACGAACTACACGACCGGCGACGACCCTTTGTTTCATTCACTGCATGCATATATTATTTGAAAAAGGTGAAAAAGAAAAAAACAGCTGTGGCAATCATGATGCATTCGGAAGAATGCAAATCAAATAATACAAATGATTCTATTGCATCGATGCCACTAATCAAAGGAGATTCTGCCATAGAAGAAGAAGAGCAAGAATCGATCAACATTCATTTGGTGACAACAGATGATGATTTGATAGTGTCCACAGCTTCTTCAAGTGCACAGCCTCTACCATTATCATCCTTGGTTGTCAAAGATTCCTTGACATCTTCTTCCAATGTTGCATTATCATCATCATTATTACCGTCATCTTCTTCTTATCATCCCTCCATCATGTTCTGTGGAGAATGCACAACTTGCACTCCTGCTGGTGAATCTCCTCCCATTCTTTCTTCGACTCCTCTTGGGATGAATCTTACTCATGTTCCCATAAAGAGGAAACATATTTCAAAAATGTTTTTTATACCCTCGAAAAATGTTGAAATTATAACAAGTGACGATGATATGGAAAAGGATTTAGAGGGAGGTACAGTTTCGGGGAGAAAGGAGAAACAGATGTGTAGTCTCTACGTTGCAAACTTATCGCAGCAATCGCAGCTTTTGCTCATTACCAAGGTATTGAATTCAACAGTGGGTGTATTGGAATTCAAACATTATTGGGACAGCAATAATAATGTTTTGGAAAAAAAGAATAATGATGATGATGATGATGAAAAGAAAAAGTACTTGGATGTATTCTATGATCCGCTGACTCTATCAATGGATAAGTTACTTCACTCTCTTCAATCCATGAATCTTGATGTATCCTTGAAACAGGATGGTGGTGGATCCATTATCCGCAATGAGGAAGAATCATGTACAACATTGACAAGAAAACCTGTCCGGTCGTCCATGCATGTGGAAGGGATTTGTTGTGCCAGCGAAGTGCCGCAAGTGACATCGATTCTTCGTAATTTGTCTGGAACGGGTGTGGACAAGGTGAGGATTAATATCACCTCTCGAATGGTCTACGTTGATCATTTTCCAGATGAGATTGGGGCAAATGATTTAGTAGCCGCTTTGAATAAGGAAGGGTTTGGTGCAACCGTAAAAAAGAATGGAGGAGGGGGAGGAGGAGTGCCTACTGAAAAAGACAATGGCCACCAAACATGTACAAGTTTTGAGATGGAACAGGACAAGAATATGTCCTCCAGTAAAACATCAGTCTTTGTGGCAAGTACTTTGTTGTGTCCTTCGCTGACAACAGTGGAAGAAATGCAATTAGTTCAAGATTTGCTGCTGGAGCAAAGTAGTAGATTGCCTAGGAAAAGTGTAAGAGTTGTTTCACCCAATTTGGCATCGAGGTCCATCAAAATTCAGCATGATCCGAATTTGGTGTCTGGTCAAGACTTAGCAAATGTTTTAATGGACATTGGTGGTTTTGAAAATATTACAGTTTTAGTAGATGGCAAACATGAGGGGTTGTTTCTTCCTTTTACGAATGATATAGATACAAAAGAACTGGATTCAAGTGGATTCCAATCGAATTACAACATTTGTTATCATTTGCTACCAAAGGGATTGGGGATTAATATTGTCATTAGTGGGATATTTTGGTGTGTTAGCCTTGTGGGGCATTTTAGACCAAGCTTGGACTATTTGAAATACTTCGGTCTCATCTCAGTTGCTTTTGGAATACCATCGGTTGCGAAGAAAGCGTTTCGGACACTGAAAAGGAGGCATTTTGATGCAAATTGTATGATGGTAACAGCTGCGATTGGATCTGTGTGTCTGCAAGAATATGATGAAGCGGCATCTGTGTCGTTTTTGTTTGCCATTAGCGAATATCTTGAGGAACAGGCGACCAAAAGAGCTACGAAGGCTTTGGATAGTATTATTAACATGCGTCCTGATCACGCCAATTTGATAGTGGATGGCAAAAAGGATGACATCATAATAGTGCCAGTAAATGATCTCAAGATTGGAGACTTGGTGAGTGTCCGAACTGGTGATCAGATACCATCGGATGGTGTAGTAGTAGAGGGGTCGTCCCAAATTGATGAATCCAGTTTGACAGGCGAGTCAACACTTCTCACTAAGCAGCCTGGAGATGCTGTATCTGGAGGTACCATCAATGCTGGAATGAGTCCATTGAAGATCCGTATCATTTCATTAGTGGAGGATTCTGCCGTATCTAGACTTGTGAGACTTGTAGAGGAGTCCGCATCCAATAGATCACCCACTGAACAAATCGTAGATGCCTTTGCAAAGAGTTACACACCGACCGTCATTGTCATTGCAATCTTGATGTGCACTGTGCCCTGGTTTATCAATGTGGATGCTGGAAAACAGTGGATGCTAAATGGTTTGATTCTTGTGGTGATTGCCTGTCCTTGCGCACTGACAATCTCAACTCCAGTGACGTATGCAGCCGGTCTAGCAGCAACGGCCCAGAAGGGAATCATTGTAAAAGGTGGGGCAAAACTGGAAGCACTTGGAAGTGTGAAGACTGTGATGTTTGACAAGACAGGTACATTGACAGAAGGCAAATTTCGATTGAACGAATTGGAAGTGGTGGGAACAAAGAAGTCAAGGCGGGAAGTCTTATCGTTACTTGCTATCATGGAGGCTCCGTCAAGTCATCCTCTCGCTGCGACGTTGGTGAATGCTGCCAAGGCAGAAGGTATTCAAAAGCCAACTAATGTGGAAGTGCTGAATCATTCCATACTACAAGGTGAAGGAGTCACAGCATTAGTGGACGGAGAAAGAGTATACGTGGGAAATGAGTCTTTATTCCAACGCCTTGACATGTACAGTAGACTAGATAGTGATTTAAAAGAAAAGGCGAATCTTTGGAATGAGAAGGGTGGCACCATTGGATATTTAGGAATACAAGGTGTTGGAATAGTTGGCATGTTTTGCGTTTCCGACGGCGTTCGTCCAGAAGCGCGAAATGTGGTTACATCGCTGATAAATACTGGACTGAAAGTTATGATGCTGACTGGGGACGGTGATGGAGCCGCCCGGGCTGTTGCAAAAGAAGTCGGTTTGGCAATAGATTGTGTCCAATCGCGATTGACTCCGGATGCCAAGTTGCATTGTGTTGCATCAGAGCTAGGCCTGTCGAAGCGCAAAAGCACTTTGTTTTCGAAGAAACGACTTCTTCTTTTTGTAGGTGATGGTGTAAACGGTAAGTGCCCCGAGCAGTAAAAGTTGAAGTAATTCCATCTATCATCTCACATATTACCGTCCTTCTTAGATGGTCCTGCTCTAGCTGTTGCTGATGTTGGTGTAGCCATGGGAGAGGGAGCTGCGTTGGCGATGGAGCTCAGTGATGTCACACTCATGGACTCAAATCTCTCAAAATTGATCTTCAGTATCAAGATGGGTAGAAAGGTTATCATGACTGTTCAAGAAAACATAGCCGTGAGTGTGATAGCGAAACTAATTGTCATCTTTTTGACGTTTGCAGGTAGAATGACTTTGTTGGGTGCAATTGCATCAGATGTGGGTGTAATGCTTTTAGTTTCAATCAACGGAATGAAGCTATTGCCAAGAGGACCTCGTTTATTTTGTGCAAAGACACGGCATTACAATAAAGTACCCTTACGCCATCACGTCTCCGGTGGAGAGTTAGCATGAAAATGATGCTGTGTAATAATAGAATTAAAATTTACAAGATATGCTATATTATTATGATATCCCGAGATTCGTGCCATATCTTTAGAGCCTAAACGAGGCTGACTGCACGGGTACAATAATTCAGGCTCAACACTTCAGCCTCTAACCATGCAACCGCATCCTCTTTTAGGTACCAGTTTTAAGAGTTCCGTGCCGTCCTGATATTTACTACGTGCAATGGAATTCAATACTGCAATCGATTGATTTTATTTTTTAGTATTATTCAACTCCCTTGAATAAAAAAATAGCACGGTGGCGAGAGCTTGCGTTCTTGCTACCAGTGAAGAGAACTTACAAATGCGACCAACTATAATTCACCATTTATCGCATTTTTTATTGCGTCAGCGGCCGCTTTGGAAATAGCTTCCTTATGCTCTGCGCCATCTACACCTGGATCCTGAACTATTCGCAGCACTATTTCTGTAACAGCAGAAGGTCCTCCTGAAGCGACTTGAACAGTGCTCTTTGAAAACGTTTCACGTACCAAGTAATATAAACCATAACAACCAAGTATGAACCAAACAAGAATTACCATCGCTGTAGCCGCTAGAGCCCCACCAATGAAAAGTTTTCGTTTCACAGGCAAAGCCCCAAATACAGTCTTTACAATCACTGACAGTGTCATCTTTTGACTCTCGTCATGTTTGATCTCCTCGGAATCCTCCCTCTCTACACGTGGCCGGAACCGTATTGGTTGAGAAGATACCCTCGAATAACCCCTTGTCATCCTTCTCCGTAACAGATTCTGTCCCTGTTCATTACCAGCCCCCGCAGCTGCTGCGGCATTGGATTGCCATGTTTTACCCGTAGTATTATTCGCAGTGGAAACCCCTGGATACTCTTCCAAACCATCTGTTACAGTATTCAAGGCCTTTAAGACTGCCTTTTGACGTAGCCGGGTTTGAAGTTCCTCTAGAGTTCGATAAAAATGAGCTGTAGAGGAATATGTCCCCTTGTCAAATTTGAGACCTTTGCCCCTTGCTGGACTAGTATGTAGACGCTGCTGTTGCTGCTCCTTTGATTGCTCGAAAAATGGTTCTTCTTCGACATCGCTTTCATGCTCGAGTTCCACAATTTTTCTTCTTCTTGATTCTTGAACAGGAATATTCGTAGTATTAGTCCCATCCTCCAAAGCCGAGGATAATTCCAAATCTTCAATGGAACATTGACTATTACTTTGTTCTTCCTCCTCACTGAAAATGAGACTGCTTCCCGCAATACTTTCCGTGGAAAGATGATTTGTGGTCATGTGTTCACTCAATTCCAGTGGACCCATGACAATACCGTCGTTTCCACGTTGTTGTTGTTGTTGTTGTTGTGACATTTCGTCTTTTTTCTCACGCCGTGACCTGATATTCTTTCGAAGATATGAAATATCCACCGCGCCACCACCTTCCATCTCCGATTCCACCTCCAAATCATCCAATACCACACTTTCCCCAGACACCTCCTCCTCCTCCTCCACTTGTTCTTCTTCTCTACTCTCAATCTTGGGCAATACCACCCGACTCGGCAACGAAGATGCACCATCATCCTCATTTTTACCATCATGCCCATCCACCAACCAACCACTCGACAACTCATCTTGCCGACCAAGTCTTGTAAGCCAAGCATTCTCACTTTGTGTCGTACCATCTCCCAAACTACTCAAAATTGCATCTTCTACAGTCACATCTCCCTCCCACCCATCTCCCTCCTCCTCCTCTTCCTCATGATGATCTCTCCCCCTACCTGACTTCTTATTCAACAAGACTCTATTCGTATATGTCTCTGCAATAAACTTGTTCCTCTCACGACGTCGTTTGGAATTCGATGCGGCACTCGTACGACTACTACCACCACCACCATCACTACCTTCACCCAAAGAACCAGTTCCAGTACCAACCTTGTGCCCTTGCAAATAATTCCAAGGCAACTTGACACCCCCGCTACGCTTATTACCTCTACTGCTGCCACCCCTGCTCCTCCTCCTCCTCCTACTACTACTACTACGATGACCAGACACTCTTGACAATCGTTTCCGATTCCACGGTCCACGTACTTCTCGCTCACGTTCCAAAGCATTCACCAAAAGTGCCGTCACTTCCGCAAATGCCAAAATCGTCCCATCCTTCCCCAAAAGTTCCAGAATACTCTGAAAAAGACTGGCAAGAGAATGATACAACAGCTTCGCATCTCCCGAAGATGCATTGTCCAAGAATCTTATAAACAAGACTGGCAGAGATGACAAAAATGTCTTCATTTGTGGAGTATTGAGAGCTTCCAATGCCTTGACGTGTACCCCCACGGTTTCGACCAGGAGTTGTCTTGTATGGACCGAGGTTAGGAGATGCACGGTATTGGAAGACACGGCACGAAGTTGCGATAGGACTTGTTTCCCCTCGGGCGTTTGAGAAAGGATGCTGAAACAATTTTGCAATGCCGTAATGTAAATTTGCAACCATTCTTGAAGTCGGATGGGGGCGAGTTGTTCGTAGTAATAGACAAAGGTTGGGACGATGGCTTGGAGGAATGGTTGGATGGCGGGATGGACGACTTTGGAGGAAGTCTGGAGGGAGAGCTTGAGAAGCGATATGATTTGTCTCAGAATGAAAATGACGGATTCTTCTTTTGTTTTCTCATTTTTGTGTTGGTAACTATTATTTGGAGTATTGGAGTTGTTGTTGCTATTGTGTGGAGTGTTGGAAAGGTTACTACTACTGCTGTTGGGATGATTGTTTGTTCCGCCGGTGATGCCATTGGGGTCTTTGGGATTCGTCATTTTGCTTTTTATGCTCTTTTTTTGTTAAGTTTTTTTTATATTTTATATTTAGTTGTATATACAAGGCGGGACGGCTGCTCGCTAGCTCGCATAATTACAGTAGGACCTCTCATGAAAGAGGTAGGGTACGTACGGGTAGCTACAGTACTATGGGTGTGTATACTCTGTCCAAAACATAGAGAGGATGTGGGTATGTACATGTCAGGTCTTTTACCTGGGGTAGAGCTATCAGGATAAATAG